>CM044007.1:56327426-56404926 GCA_024085815.1 Flaveria linearis | reverse complement strand
CTGGGTACTTTAATGTGTTTCATGTATCTAGGTTTTCTTATTTTTTGTTATTTTCAGATCTGGGTACTTTAAGTTGCATCAAGATGGGTACTTTAATGTTTATAGATTGATTTATATTGGCTAATATTGGTTTACATCAGTTTACATTGGTGTAATATTGGTTAATATTGGGTTTTTCATAGTGTAACTTGATGTTTCGTTACAACTTTGCTAAATGTTGCATTAGTATAACATTAAAACCTGATGTAATTAAGTACATGTTATATTTCTTTATTCTATGATTGCTTTGATCTTGTAATGCTGATTTAGATCTTGGTTTTCCTTGTGGGTGTTGTTATGAAGATGTCTTGATTGTAATCGAAGATTCGATTACAGTTCACAAAAATAGTGTAGCATATTTTTTTTAACATATGCTAGTTCTATAGCATTTGATTACTAGTTGTGCCACTAATTTTTTTTAACAAAATCTGTAGTATACCATTTTACATCGAAGTTACAAATTGGTTTACATTAGTTTACATTGGGTTACAATAGTTTACATTGGGTTACAGTCTGGTTTTCGTGACAGTTTTACTATAAGTTACAGTAGTATAACAGTGTAACTTGATGTAACTATGTACGAGTAATACTTTTTTTTATTTACGTTGATTAATATTTTAGGTTTTTTTGTTCCAGATGTACTACTAAATCATTAGGACATGGTGTAATGTCGTATGGTTACATTAGTATAACATGATGTAATGTCGTTTGGTTGTTAGGTTGTCGTAATGAGGATGTTATTGTTAGTTGGAGTGATGTAATATAGGGTGTAAAAGTTTGGTACAGTAGTGCAATATTATGTGGTCTATTGTCGTTTGCAAGATAACATGTGAATTAACATTGTAACTTGTTTTTTTTGTTATAGCTTTGTTGCATGTTACAACAGTGTAACGTTGTAATATGATGTAACTACGTACATGCGAAACTTTTTTTGCAATACTATACTAGAATTAAAGAGAAAAATATTATGAGTTTAATGGTGTAATTTTTATATAAAAATAATAATTTATAAAAAAGTTATGAGTGTTTAAATAAAAATGGGGTAAAGTTTTTAAATATATTTAAAAAAAGAAGTAGGAGGATGTAGGGATGACACTTGTCAAGATCCTGTTAAATCTGAAATTTGATGGATTTGTTAAATGACCTTTATACCCTTTTTTATAAAAAAAAGTTTTGAAAGATCTTATTCATCCATTTTTTAATCTACGGTTAGGATTGGGTTAAAGGGTTCTCACAAAAATAGAGGGTTCTCATAATAACCCAACTCTATATATATATATATATATATAGATATATATAGGTGTTGTTATGCACCATTGTATTTTATTGATGATGGTGATTTAAATATACTAGAGGTTTTAAAGTATTCAGTGTGAGTTGTTATGATTAGAGGAAAGAGAAAAAGTAATAATAATCCAACTACAATAAAAAAAGAAAGAATATGGAGAGAAAAACTTATTGATTCCATTCATCAACTATCTATTTATAATTATAAAGTTAGGAATCGTAATCCGACTATAATCACAATCTATAGGGATATACATAAGTTTATGATAGGAAATATAACACCCCCCTTAAAATATTTATCATGTATTATACACTACTGAGATTATACTTTGAGATAATATGAGTTTGGTACTTCAGGACCCAAATGAATATACTAATACTTCATGATTAGTTCTAACTACCTCATTAAAATTTTAGTAAGAAAATCTAATGAGACAAAACTTAGTTAAGAAAAAAGAATACATTATTTATGATACTCTCTCTCAATTTAAGATATATCTTTTGGTTTGTGAAGTTCAATCTATGTAGAATGTGTAGTTCTTTTAATCAACACTAGTCTGCACTTTTCTTGATGTAATTTGATTACATCATTGCTAATGTTTGTTTTCTTTATCTCCATGATCTTATCATACCTTCATAAACAAAACATATACAGTGTGTGATCGAGTTTTATGTTGATCTGTAAAGATTCCTACAAAATATCAATACATTCTTTCATACATTTTGTAATGTTGTCTCGTTAAAAACTTGCTTGGAAGAGCAGTGGGACAAAACCAAAGCTAATGAAAAGAGTATAACACATATCATATATAATTAACAACATATTCAGGATGATGTTAAATCGGCACTCCGAACCATATAGAAAACCGATTCTACTAGATCAGTTATGTTGCCTCATTAGAAACCTTCCTAAAAAAACCCAAATGGATAAAAACTTAGTAAAGGGAAAAACAATGCAATGTGTTGGATTAGAAGTCTATTTCACTAGCACATGTGCTAAAAAGTGTGATTCATGTCTATGATGTTTACAAGACACACTGGTGCACTGATCACGTTTAAGTATGGTATTTCTAGACCAGATGCCTCTTTGCCTTTTGCAGGGGATGGTAAGGATACTTATATATGTATAGTGATCTGACAACGGTAAGTGTGCTTAACATATTAACATTGATTAAATGAAATGTGCTAACAACTTTCTAGTTGTAAATTGATAGAAATATTCATATCACATATACTTAAACTGTAGGTTGAGAAATAATTAAGTTGTGCAAAACACATAAGTTAATTCTATCAAACTTGTACCTTAAACTAATTACTACAACCATGTTGTTTGAGACTCTACAATTCATATCTTGAGGTACTATTATTAATGCTTCGGACAGTCTTTACAATTCAAGATTTTTTATGTAGATGTTACTTTTAAGTGTCCCATATAAGTTTGTGATGATGGCATCTATAAGTTTCATCTAAAGTCTTAGATGATCATGATAGCGCTATCGTATCCACTTCATAGGACTGCATTCAATCAACTCCTGGGATTTAGAAAAAAATCATTGTATTACAATTCGTGTCTTATATCATACAATCTATTTCTTTACGTTTCCTTTAATCTTAAAAACACTCATTTTTAACATACCGGTTTGATATTTATAAGTGTTCGGGCTTCTAGTCCAGAAACATTTGCTTGTCAAGCAAATCAAATTAAGCCTTTAAGGCATCTTGCTATTTTGCAAGTCATCTCTGTCTTATATCATGATCATCTAAGACTTTAGATTATCATGATAGCGCTATCGTATCCACTTCAGAGGACTACATTTAATCAACTCCTGGGATTTATAAAAATCATTGTATTACAATTCGTGTCTTATATCATACAATCTATTTCTTTACGTTTCCTTTAATCTTAAAAACACTCATTTTTAACATACCGGTTTGACATATATGAGTGTTTGGACTTCTAGTCCAGAAACATTTGCTTGTCAAGCAAATCAAATGAAGCCTTTAAGGCATCTTGCTATTTCGCAAGTCATCTCTGTGTATATACTCTCATAGAGATGTAGACACGTAATCTTTCTCACCATTTTACTCCTTTTGCATAACATATATATATATGTATATATATGTATATATATATATGTATATATATATATATATATGTATATATATTTATATACATATACATATATATATAGATATCTATACATATATGTATACGTATCTATATATATGTATATCTATACATATATGTATATATATATGTATATATATATATATGTATATATATATATGTATATCTATATATCTATATATATATCTATATATCTATATATATATCTATATATATATATCTATATATATATGTAGATATATATATATATGTATGTATATATATTTATGTATATCTACATATATATCTACATATACATATATATATATACATATATATATACAGATATACATATATATATATATAGATATACATATATATATATACATATATATATATATATATATATAGATATATATATATATATATAGATATACATATATATATATAGATATACATATATATATATATGGATATACATATATATATATATACATATATGTATAGATATACATATATATAGATACGTATTGTAACATCTTGTATTTTCGTAAAATAAAAGTTATTAACAATAATGTTATTAAAAAAACAATGTTAGTAATAAAACTAATATTAGTAATAATGATAATAATAGTAACAACAATACTAATTAAGATAATAGTAATAATAACCTTAATCTTAATAATAATAATTATAACAATAATAATAACAAGATGGTAATAGGTTATTAAATTGAAGGGGGTTTAATTGTCATTTTCTAAACTTAAAACATAAGTTCTGGCATAAAATAATAAACAAGGGAAAGTTGAGGGACCATTTGTACAACATTGAAACACCCATCTTCTTCCCAATTTGCATCCACGATTCCTTCACGTGGTCGGCCACCTTTTTCCAGCAATCGATCGCACTAACGATTATAATAAGTCAATTGAACACGCACTAACGAGCATATATCTGTCTTCATTCGATTTCCACTTCCAATTACATCTAAAACACTACAAACCACCACTTTCGACTACCTCTCTTCTTCGCGACCTGCAACTCAACGAAAACCCATGTTCGAAGCTCTATTGAACGAAATTAACAGAGGGCTTTCCATCACTGAGTTCATTAGATGCTACCTGCACAACAAATTTGATTAGCATCGTCGTTTGAACATCAAACCTGTGATACGTGAGTCGCGGCCGTTCATCCTTCTGTGCTCGTCAATCCGAACGAAATTAGGTACAATGAATACATGTAAACACTTAATTTTATGTGGGGATTAAAAGCCCCAAACTTTCAATGATTAACAGATTCATTTGGATGTTCAATTTGGATCCAAACGATTTCTAGGGTTCTTGGTTTGGGGCTGTTCGAATGATTTGAGTTAAAACAATTAAGAACCATTACCAATCGCGGCTGTAAGCCTTGGTTTATTGGTTCCGTGCCCCTCCTGCTATGTTGAAGGTCCCGGGTTCGAAACCCGGCCACCTCACATAATTTTTTTAGCCTTTTGGCCTTTAAATAAATTCAAAAAATTCTTAAAAAAATTATAAAAAAATAGTTTATAAATTTTATTTAATTTAAAGGATAACTAATGATTTTCTAAAAATATATTACTTATAATAAATCTAACATTTTATTTTATATAACTAGTTAAAAATCTTAAAGATAGATTTTAAATAATGTTTATTTTGTTAAAACATTACATAACACATTTAGATTAATTTTTTTAGCTTATTAATTATTATATGTTTCAAATAATAAATAATAAATCATTTGGTTTAAATGTTACTTTTAAAGACATAATTATTTTCAATTATTATTTAACTCTTATATTTAAATGGTTTTCTTTTAAAATAACTAGATAATCATTGGACTTGAAACAATAAATATTAATAGTATTAATTGACATTATTAATTAAAACCTTATCATGATAATTGTAGAAATTATATATTTTATGATTTCACAAAATGTTTACAAATATTAGTCCTTATAAAATATACTTCGATTAATGGTTTAGAATAATAATTTGTTATCAATCAATAAGTTATCTAATCACTTTTAAATAATTATAAAGATGTATTTACTTATTAAAAACCCCCATAATACTATCAAAACCCTAATCCTTGTTTGAACGTTAATCTTATTATTAACCTTAAAACTCGTAATATAAATTTAGGTGCTTTGTAATGGATAATTTGGGAATATCTTTTGATCTTTTATATCATCTTATAATGCCTACATCAATGTGAGTATTTCTATACCCTTTTTTCTTATTTTCACACTTTGAGGTGAAACATGTTAACTTATATCATTGCACTTGTAAACTTATTTGTTTTATTTTTTTTAAGCTTTTTAAAATACTTTAAAAATATGGGAAAATTTCTAAAAATTATAAAAATAAATTTTATAAGTTTCCCTTATTTTAAATCTTACAAAACAGTTTCCTGTAAATTTATTTTATTTAAAAACTTTAATAAAATTTTATAAAATATTATTTAAAAGTATTACAAATACTTATTTTTGTAAAATAAAATCTAAATCGTGTATAACTATGCAATAATCATAAAAATCATAGAAATTATACATAAATTATTTATAAACATTATAAATAGTTATTTCTATAAAATAAACATTATATTTAAATGTAGATTAATATATTTATAAATTCACAAATTATTTACAAATGAAATTGTGGGTTATTTCTTGTAAAATATATTAATACCTTATTATTAATCAAAATACTATAAATGTGATTATCCTTATCTGTAAATATCCTTGGATAATTATAAATTATATAATTAAACCATATCATTTTTATATTTAATTCTAAAAATATTTAAATACATATATGAAACCCTTTTAGTGAAATCAAAATGTAAATAATTATTTGGTAAAACTTAATGCTTATTGATAATTATTTATTAATACAAATCTATAAAAATATTGTAACATATATATACATCTAATTGTGTGTGTGCCACGTGTTAAATCAAATCGACACAAACCTTACCAAATATATTCGTATTATATTAAAGACTCCATTACAAACAATAATAGGTATTGAACGTGTTTGGTCGTGCATTGCCCAATTCTTTGAAGTTCTTGTTCATATACATTACATCGATCCAAGGTGAGTTTACAGCCCCACTTTTACTTTATACTATTTTCGGGGGAGAGAAACATGCTGTTTTCATAAATGTTATATTACATTGGATTGTTGTGATACTGCATATACATGATACTATGTTCGTATACTTTGCCCTTCGGTCCGTTACTACGCAAGTAGAAACGTGGAAACAATTTCATTTTCATTGATCGGTATTATTGTAATATCACCTGTTTACTAGTGTGATACCACTTAAGTCCTCACTCTCGAACCGTTAATGTATGTAGTATAGCGAGGCAATTCTGAGTAGATCTACTGGGTTTGACAAACCCCACCCGGGCTAGTCGCGCTAGCACAACGTTCGTCAAACGGGTGTTTAATTGACCTAAGTTCTGTTGCTGTGACCTGGTATTCACAGTCGAGGCGTTCAGTTTCGATTGTCAGCTTCGGTTTCGAACTTCATACACTGAGTAACTGGTTTAGTAGACTAGCTACCTACTGATATTACTTTGTTTACTGTATCGGTTTACTTTATGTTCTGTTTATCAAAACCTGTGAACTCACCAACCTTGTGTTGACACTTTAGCATGTTTCTTTCAGGTTCACAAGACGCGCACGATTAGGAGCATTCACTCATGCATTTATTATCTCACGTGGCTTATTTAATATTTTTCAGTAACTTTCATTTATTCGGTTTGCGCGTGTTGCGCCATTTAAACAATTAAGATTTACTATGCTTCCGCAACTTCTGTTATGTTTACTTTAAAAACTTGGTCTTTGGTAATATTAAACTTCAAAAATGAATTATGTTTTACAATTAACGTGTCGTTTGGTGTAACTAGTGGCTGAGATCCTGGAAGTCACACGCCTAACGGTAATACCCCGTTTATGGAAATTTGAGGGTGTGACAGATTGGTATCAGAGCCATTGGTTATAGCGAACTAAATTGACATTGCATCTCATTTGCATTGCATTTAGACTATAGCCGTTGCCTTAGTTACACGCATATAGACACGTTTAGTTTTGTTAGTTGGTTTTGTTTGCATGCCTTACTAGCTTTTACCTGCTCAAGAACTGTTTGCTTTGGCGTCTTCCTGTAAGTGTTTGTCTACAGGGAGGGTGACTCCGAGTTGCTGTGAGTCACGGGAAGGGTTACTTACGAGGTTTCCCAAACTTTTAATTACCTGAAAACTTTTGCTTTAACATATCCTTGTGAGCATATGGCTACCGGGATGGTGGCTCCAAGTTGCTGTGAGTCACGGGAGAGTTTGTGTGCATTTGACATCGCCTAAATGTTCTTCGTGATTTGTGTGACACTTAGACACCTGTATTCTGGATTTCCTGGCAAAAGGCCCTCGGGCTAAGGCAAGCATATCGCATATATCTCATTGCGAGACCTGGTATGCTTACCTGGGGATTTCTAGGATGAGTGATAAACTATGGTCAATACACAGGTCTCTAAGGCAAATGGGTCAAATTACCTTAGCGTGTCAATGATTCCCAAAACTTTACTGATCCTTTCGTATACTTTGATTAATCAACCCCGATATAATACATACATACTTGGTACTTCTATCATTGATGACCACTGTAATTGACAAGATATGTTAGCCTGATAGGAGGAACCGGGGTGATCATGCAAAGCAAATTACCATTACGGGTGCACACGTAATTGTAAATTGTCGTGCATGCTAAGTCCGGTGAATCTGGTCGGGTGGTAACATTGCAGTCAGTATAAGTCATCATTCCTACACCTTGAGCAAGAAAGTCTCGGTCTTCATAGAACATAGCTATTAACTATCTATCAGTTCTACTTGTAGAAATGCTCACCCTTACCTTGAATTTGGACGAAATACAAACCATGACATTTGTGTTAATCCCACGGATTCGGACTGATTCTCTAGCTTGTCTATTTCTTTAAATCTTTGAATTTCTCTTCCTTTTCATTTCAAGGAAAAAGGTCTATTTTCATACGACTGATAGCTTTTGATATTTGGTAATGTAAAGAATGTCTGGAAGAGGACGTGGACGTGGAAGAGGTAACATCTCACTGACGCCAGCAGAATTGGCAGCAATAATCAATCATAGTATTACCGCAGCGTTGGCAAACCAACCCCCTCCACAGCAGAATCTTATTGTACAACCGACTTGCACCTACAAGTCCTTTATGGACTGCAAACCTAACCCGTTCAATGGAACAGAGGGAGCGGTAGGACTACTCCGTTGGTTCGAAAAGCTAGAATCGGTGTTCGAAATCTGCAACTGCCCTGCTGGGAATAGAGTAAAATATGCTGCTGGCACACTAGATGGTGCTGCTTTGAGCTGGTGGAACACACAAGTTCAGATGCTGGGCGTTGAAGCTGCAAACGCCACAACATGGGTAGAATTCAAGAATCTGCTGAAAGAGGAGTACTGTTCACGGGATGAAATACAAAAACTGGAAACCGAATTTTGGAACCTGAAGATGGTAGGTTCTGAAATTGAAGCTTACACAACTCGTTCTCACGAGTTGGCTACTCTGTGCCCTACTATGATTAACCCGGCTTACAAACGGGTTGAAAGATACATCGATGGACTGGTACCTGAAATCCAGAGCATGGTCACCACTGCTAGACCAGCTACCATTCAGGAAGCTGTTCAACTGGCCCACAAGTTGACTGATCAGGCTGTCGCACAAGGTAAACTACCTCCACGTGGTTTTACCTCTACCACTACTGATGGCCATAACAAAAGAAAGTGGGAGTCAGGCTCACATAACAAGCAGAACACTTCCCACCAGCATCGGAAGTTCGACAACCAAATTTCTACATCTTCACAGCATGGTAGTGGCTACAATGGAACATTACCTAAGTGTGAAGAATGCAACTACCACCATATTGGGTCGTGTAACAAGAACAACTGTGAGAGATGTGGCAAGTTTGGTCATTCTGCTAGGAATTGTCGTGTGAATTTATCAGACAAGCAGCCAGCTCAACGGGGGGAACAAAGAGGCTGCTATGAGTGTGGTCAGACTGGGCACATCAAAAGGTATTGCCCAAAACTAAAGAAGAACAATGGAAATGGCAACGGGAACGGAAATGGGAATGACAACGGTGGTGCCAAAGGCAGAGTGTTTATCATAGGCTTAGGTAAACCCTTAATGACCCTACTACAGTATCCGGTAGACTTCTTGTAGATAGTCACTATGTCTTCTCTTTTGATTTTGATGCCAATTAGAATTAGGTATCCAATAGGTTAGTAAGTTACTAGGTATAGTACCTGCTGACTTGAACCCCGAACATGCCATAGAAATAGCTCTCACAAAACCTTACAGTTTGTTCAGAAACTCCCGGAGACCCTATCTTGCCTATGTCCTAGATAACTAATCAGCTTACTCACTGACCAGCTTGCTTGCTAATAGTTCGTTAACGCGTGTGTTCTAATTTTCGGGACGAAAATTTCTTCAACAAGGGGATAATGTGACAACCCGAATTTTTTTTTCTTTTCGGTTAATACTATCGCGAATTAACCCATTTTATTATTTAGTAAGATTAATAATAATAATAATAATAATAATAATAATAATAATAATAATAATAATAATAATAATAATAATAATGATAATAATGATAATAAATAATAATAATAAAGTTTAAGCGGGTAGTTTTGTAATTTTAAAACTTGTTTTAAAAGTTTTTACATAAAATGATAACCATTCTAACCACAGGGACCAAAAGTGTAAATTGATAATTACAACCCAAACCCCCGCCCACCTTACCCGTTTTTCCGGTCGCCGGCCGGCGAAGCTCCGGCGCGGCGCCAGCGACTCTCGAATTCACTGAAAAGCCGGCCTTTCAAGCCCCACAATACACCAAAATGCTCGTGGGACAGAATGCAACAATAATACAGGCACTAATCGGGGAAAAGTATCGATAATGGTCCACTAAACCCGACCATTTTGCTTTCGGCCGACCCACCCACGAAATCGAGCATTATAACACTAAATTAATACAAATAATCAAGTATAAATAGTCATCGACCTGTTCCTAATCGAATACACCTCTCAATTCAATCTAAAACATACAGAAACCTCACATTCGATTACCAAATTCTTTCGGACCTGCAACTCAATCGAATGACCTGTTCGGAGCAACATTTGTTGCAATTGATAGAGGGCTATTGATCGTAATCGTGTGGGGAAACTTACTGTGAAATTAATTTGATTATCATCCACGATTTCACCTCGAACCATTTCTCCCCTGTCGCGGCTTCTTCTTCGTCGGGTTTATCTTCAATTCGAACATATACAGGTAATTGAATATATCTCAAGACTCGATTTAACATAGGGAGTAAAAGCCCTATGATTCTAGATGTTAACAAACTCGAATTGATTGTCAATTTGATCCAAAATCGAACTAGGGTTTCGGGAATTTGGGGGAAATTGGGGATAGATTTAAAGGTTGGTTCTTAAGGATTGGAAACGGGTTTTCATCGCGGCTACAAGCCTTGGTTCACTGGCTCGGTGTGTGTGTGTGCAAGTGTGAGGTCCCGGGTTCGACCCCGGGCAGCCTCTTTTTATTTGTTTTATTTTTTTTAAGCTTTTTAAAATACTTTAAAAATATGGGAAAATTTCTAAAAATTATAAAAATAAATTTTATAAGTTTCCCTTATTTTAAATCTTACAAAACAGTTTCCTGTAAATTTATTTTATTTAAAAACTTTAATAAAATTTTATAAAATATTATTTAAAAGTATTACAAATACTTATTTTTGTAAAATAAAATCTAAATCGTGTATAACTATGCAATAATCATAAAAATCATAGAAATTATATATAAATTATTTATAAACATTATAAATAGTTATTTCTATAAAATAAACATTATATTTAAATGTAGATTAATATATTTTATAAATTCACAAATTATTTACAAATGAAATTGTGGGTTATTTCTTGTAAAATATATTAATACCTTATTATTAATCAAAATACTATAAATGTGATTATCCTTATCTGTAAATATCCTTGGATAATTATAAATTATATAATTAAACCATATCATTTTTATATTTAATTCTAAAAATATTTAAATACATATATGAAACCCTTTTAGTGAAATCAAAATGTAAATAATTATTTGGTAAAACTTAATGCTTATTGATAATTATTTATTAATACAAATCTATAAAAATATTGTAACATATATATACATCTAATTGTGTGTGTGCCACGTGTTAAATCAAATCGACACAAACCTTACCAAATATATTCGTATTATATTAAAGACTCCATTACAAACAATAATAGGTATTGAACGTGTTTGGTCGTGCATTGCCCAATTCTTTGAAGTTCTTGTTCATATACATTACATCGATCCAAGGTGAGTTTACAGCCCCACTTTTACTTTATACTATTTTCGAGGGAGAGAAACATGCTGTTTTCATAAACGTTACATTACATTGGATTGTTGTGATACTGCATATACATGATACTATGTTCGTATACTTTGTCCTTCGGTCCGTTACTACGCAAGTAGAAACGTGGAAACAATTTCATTTTCATTGATCGGTATTATTGTAATATCACCTGTTTACTAGTGTGATACCACTTAAGTCCTCACTCTCGAACCGTTAATGTATGTAGTATAGCGAGGCAATTCTGAGTAGATCTACTGGGTTTGACAAACCCCACCCGGGCTAGTCGCGCTAGCACAACATTCGTCAAACGGGTGTTTAATTGACCTAAGTTCTGTTGCTGTGACCTGGTATTCACAGTCGAGGCGTTCAGTTTCGATTGTCAGCTTTGGTTTCGAACTTCATACACTGAGTAACTGGTTTAGTAGACTAGCTACCTACTGATATTACTTTGTTTACTGTATCGGTTTACTTTATGTTCTGTTTATCAAAACCTGTGAACTCACCAACCTTGTGTTGACACTTTAGCATGTTTCTTTCAGGTTCACAAGACGCGCACGATTAGGAGCATTCACTCATGCATTTATTATCTCACGTGGCTTATTTAATATTTTTCAGTAACTTTCATTTATTCGGTTTGCGCGTGTTGCGCCATTTAAACAATTAAGATTTACTATGCTTCCGAAACTTCTGTTATGTTTACTTTAAAAACTTGGTCTTTGGTAATATTAAACTTCAAAAATGAATTATGTTTTACAATTAACGTGTCGTTTGGTGTAACTAGTGGCTGAGATCCTGGAAGTCACACGCCTAACGGTAATACCCCGTTTGTGGAAATTTGAGGGTGTGACATTATGGCAATTCAACATGTAAAGTTGTGGCTAGTTGAACTTTTGTGGTTACCATGTTATGGCGTTATATGTACAATCATTAACTATTACTAGCCCAGCGAAGTCATAGATCTATGGGACAGACAACCTATTTGGTGCTAAAGTCGATGAACTGCCGACTCGTAGGAGCCGTATGCTTGTGCACTAGGGAACCAAATACACTTAGCTGATCGTATATACTTTTAATGTATAAGACTTGTAAAACTTTGTCGAGGTTTGATTGTTGCAATGTTCATAACATCCCTAATCACTTTATTCACTAACTTATGACTTGAATTGCCATCTTTTATATACTTATGTATTGAAAACTGTGGAATACTCATCAATATTTTTATGTTGACCTTTTATTTTTAACATGTTTCAGGTTACTCTTTGAAGCTTATCATACTTAGGATTGGACTTAGAGAAATAAACGAATGATCTGGATACTTTTATACCTGTATTCTGGATGTATCTTTGTTTGAACATTTACTTGTATTGTTACAATTGAATCCTGATTAATATTGTTAGGCCTAGATTGTATAGGGCTAGATCAATTTTGTATAGGCTTAGTACTTTAAAATCAAGTCTTGTAATTAACACTTGTAACAGTCAAAATATATATATATGTGATTTGAATGTATAGGTTAACCCCATATATGTATGTGTTGATTTGTGACTTGACAGGAAAAACAATTTACTTGGATGGATTTACTGAAATTGACCAAGTGTAGGAAACATCTACGGATGAACAACTTTGTTAATCCGTAGATATGTTTCTTACAAGACCAAATGACAAAGTACATGTTCCTGCGGATGATCAAATACCATGAAGTGAAGACTCCTACGGAAGAAGAATTTCCTACGGAAGAACAACTTTGCTACGGAAGACTAAGTCATCCACGGAAGAACAAATGTTCTGCAGATGAGAAGATTGCTGCGGAAGAACATTATACTTGTGCGATTGCAAATACCAAGAAGTCAAACAAGTCAACACAATCAATAACAAATCCCGAGAGATCCGGTGTTTCCTTAACCGACTCAAATCATCTATAAATATGAGTCCTAGGTTTCACATCTCGGGGAACACAATCAATCAATATACGGCGATCAAGAGTTCATTGTGCAACCCTAGCAGCCGTCACATCAACATCAAACATCATTCGATACACAAAATTCGATTGTTCATAGTTATTCATTATTCTTTTGTAATCATTACATTATAGTTAATGAAATACATTTGAATTATTATAGATTTCGTAGTTATTGTGTTTCTGTGGTTGTGTTCATCATTGATCATTATAAACAATTAAACGTCAATTAGTGATAATTCCGCGATCATTAAATTGATTTATTTTAATACTGATAATTCCTGAATTGCGATCCTTGGATTCACAGGTGGTATCAGAGCGATTGGTGCTCATTGATTTAGATCAATTGATCTATCAGTATTAAAATTGTTTAATTGATTCTCAAACAATTAAATCAACAACTGATTTTTCAGCAAGCACTCTCTCATTGCTTGTTTGATTTAGATCTATATTCAAATCAATTGAATACTAGATCTGGGTCTTTGATAGATCTGTCAATTTTCGCTTTTGAGTTTTTATTGATTCGTTTGAATTAAACATGAGTAATTTTGGAGGAGGATCTTATCAACCACCAAAGTTAGAAACAAAAGCTGATTTTAAATCCTGGAAGATCAAGTTCAGGAATCATGTGAACTACACAGATTCTGACTTGTGGGAGTCCATCACACAAGGTCCTTATATTCCACCCACTCTTGGGCCGGATTATAATGACAAAAATCAGCCAATCAGCACTAAGGACTTGCCACCTGATGATGTCAAGAAGGTCAAAGTCGATATTAAAGCATACAGCTTGCTTAGTATGGCTTTACCTGAAGAAATCTTGATCAGGTGCGAGAACTATAAAACAGCCAATTCCCTGTGGAAGATACTTCACACTCTCTGTGAAGGTAGTGATGAGATCAGAAGCATAAGGAAAGACACCCTTAGATCACAATATGAAACTTTTCATCATATTGAGGGTGAGTCAATTCCTCAGCAACTCCATAGATTTATGCAACTTGTTACGGAGATGAACATCTTGGAGTTGAAATATACAACTGAGGAACTTAACAAGAAGATGCTCCATACTTTGCCTGAAAGTTGGAAGCAAACTGTCTCCATGTTCAAGAACACCATTGATCTCAAGACAACTGGTCTAGATACATTGGTTGCTAAAGTAGAAGCACTTGAACTGGATGAACAATCAAGAAACAAGAGTGTGAGAACTCATGTCTTACCTTATCACTTCAAGGAAACAAAGAATGCTAGAAGTGCATTTATTTCTAATAATGAAGATGATAACTCTTGTGCTTTGAGTGATGACGAGGAGGAAGTAAGTTTTTATGCCTCCAAACCCACTAAAAAGTCATCTCAGAGTAAAAATCAAAAGGAAAAGGCTAAATCTACAGAGAAAAGAGAGGCCTGACTCCAGCATGTTTATGACCCTCATCAACCATGGGTTTCCGTATGACATGGTTGAGAGGATGAACAGAACAGAAATGGCCAATGCATTGAAAGAATTTGAATTTGCAAGGTTCATAATCCCAAATTGTGATTATGAAGCCTTTACCACTTTTCAATCATTGGAGAAAATAAGGAAAGATTTGGGCCACTGTGACACAGCAAAACTTTCAAAGTACAATATGACTTGCTGGTTACAGGGTCATAATTACAAGCCGCATGAACTTAAAGGTAGAACTACTGGTGAGCTGCGGAGGATGATGGAGCATGTGATGAAAGTGGAACTGGAAACGGGAGTTAAGTTCAGAACCACTGCTCCACATCCAAAAGAACAAAGCAAACTTGCTGCTGATCCAGTAACTGTTGAATCAAAAGATCAGCACAAGGAAAAGGAAAAACTCATCAGAGAGCCAAGGGCGGTGATCCCCGGAAAAGTATGGCCTCTGGGAACAACTGTGCGAGAAATCACTGAGAAGAAATCAACTCTCGTACAGTTGTATGATCATATCACAACTCCCAGTTCTGTGGAAGACAACAGGATTATGGCCTGGAAATATGATCCAGACTGGGATTGTGCAATAATCAAGAGGACATCTGGAAGGATTCAATACTTCCATGATGTGGAAGACATGCTCAGCCTTCCGGAGCAAGATATGAGAGATCTACAAAGCATCCCCATGTTCAACTACCCAATCCATCTCAGGGGGAGAGACTTCTCTGCAGCTGTAAATGGTATGAAGACCAGTTTTACTGATGATGTGCTCATGCAAGCAAAGAGAAATGATAAGGAGCACAAAAGAATGATACAAAATCAGAAAAGAAAAACAGCTGAAGTCTCATCCCTTGTAGATGATGAACTGCTGAAGAGAGTGGGATGTACCAGAAACTCACACACCATCAAATGCATCACTGGAAACCAATTCACGTGTCCTATCTCAGAATGGGGATACGTTGAAAAGAATAAAGAGATGGTGTTGCTGAGAAATGTTGAAGGGAAGAAGGGAGACAAAATAAGAATCTTTGATCCAATGGAGCTAAAGATGTTGCATCCCAGTTACACTTCATACCTTCACGACAAATTCTTCCCAAAGCTAACAGATGAAAAAGCCCAAAATGATCTCTGCCTGTACGTGCACATGATACAAGTCATTGATAAACTGCATGCCAAGGCACACAAGAGAAGGAAACATGAGGCTGGGCTACTGAAGGGGACAACCATAGCTGAAGTGTCTGAGCTCAGAATCTCAGAAGAAGATGAATTAGAGATTGTACATAATGATAGTGTAGTGGAAACACTCACTACAGAAGAAGATGTTTTGGGCCTGAGCTATGACACATTGAAGAAGATCAGCAGGATTCAGATCAAGTACAAGTACGATGATCAGAAAACTGCTGTATCTTACTTCTACAATAAAATGATAGCAAGAGTTAAGGAGCTTGCTGTTTTGAAGGACTGATTACAAGAAGCTAAGCCTAAGGGGGAGTATTGTTAGGCCTAGATTGTATAGGGCTAGATCAATTTTGTATAGGCTTAGTACTTGAAAATCAAGTCTTGTAATTAACACTTGTAACAGTCAAAATATATATATATGTGATTTGAATGTATAGGTTAACCCCATATATGTATGTGTGTTGATTTGTGACTTGACAGGAAAAACAATTTACTTGGATGGATTTACTGAAATTGACCAAGTGTAGGAAACATCTACGGATGAACAACTTTGTTAATCCGTAGATATGTTTCTTACAAGACCAAATGACAAAGTACATGTTCCTGCGGATGATCAAATACCATGAAGTGAAGACTCCTACGGAAGAAGAATTTCCTACGGAAGAACAACTTTGCTACGGAAGACTAAGTCATCCACGGAAGAACAAATGTTCTGCAGATGAGAAGATTGCTGCGGAAGAACATTATACTTGTGCGATTGCAAATACCAAGAAGTCAAACAAGTCAACACAATCAATAACAAATCCCGAGAGATCCGGTGTTTCTTTAACCGACTCAAATCATCTATAAATATGAGTCCTAGGTTTCACATCTCGGGGAACACAATCAATCAATATACGGCGATCAAGAGTTCATTGTGCAACCCTAGCAGCCGTCACATCAACATCAAACATCATTCGATACACAAAATTCGATTGTTCATAGTTATTCATTATTCTTTTGTAATCATTACATTATAGTTAATGAAATACATTTGAATTATTATAGATTTCGTAGTTATTGTGTTTCTGTGGTTGTGTTCATCATTGATCATTATAAACAATTAAACGTCAATTAGTGATAATTCCGCGATCATTAAATTGATTTATTTTAATACTGATAATTCCTGAATTGCGATCCTTGGATTCACAAATATATTTGGAATTAATAATAGCGTTGTGTGGCTGTGAACAATCGTAACTCTCACACCTCGACGATTCCGCCGTCTAGGTTGGGGTGTGACAGATTGGTATCAGAGCCCATAACTATAGGGATTTAGGTTATTAGAAATGGTGACCTAGACTATAGCTTATGCATGAACCTTATAGAATGATATTCATATTCTTGAAAATATACCTAGGGTTTGCATGCTACATAATGCTATGCCTTCTTACGTGCAACTTGATGCCTTAGCATAGGATTGCCTTATGTATGCTTAAACTTTGTTACCTGTCTTCCTAAACTTAACTTTGACTTTTTGACTCTCCCCGACAAATGAACTTCCTAAACCTATTCTCAACGACATGTGGAATCTACACCTATCATCGTGGGTTCAATTCCTTAGACTCTATGTCTAATCTATGAAAATCTCATCAAGGTTTGATTCTATGAACCAAAGAAATTGTGGGACACATAGACACCTGTATTCTGGATTTCCTGGCAAAAGGCCTTCGGGCTAAGGCAAGCATATCGTATAAAACTCATTGCGAGACCAGTTATGCTTACCTGGGGATTTCTGGGATGAGTGATAAACTATGGTCAATACACAAGTCTCTAAGGCAAATGGGTCAAATTACCTTGACGTGTTCCAAATGGTAATGCGTTACCAAATGGAACCATCCTTTTTGTATCTTAAAAATCCTTGAATCCTTGAAATGGTTTATCACCAAAGTTTTAATATCTTCTCATTCTTAACCTAAATAATGTTCCTATTGAACTCATCCTACATTTCAACTCTTACGTTTAAACGCTCAACGTGTAACGTGTAACGGTATTGAACTCAGCGTTTCATTTAACTATTTCTATACCTCAACCAACGTGAACATGACTCTTAATATACCCAAAGATATTAGGAATCTAAACCGTATGGTCTTTAAAACTTTAAACCGTTACTTATGGTTCTAAAATCTTCCTAAGGGTGTGTCCCATAACTAAAGACATTCAATGCTGTAGGTGAAATTCCTACATCTCGGGATACTTTGCTAATTGAATGTTAACTTTGTTAACTCAAATATTATAAGTGGTCGCTCACCTCAATGATCGAATAAACTAATTATAACTTTGTTACCACTTATAAGTACGCGTGTCTTCAATAAGGTTATGGCTGACCTCATGTCTTGAGAAGTCCATGTATTCCCTTCGATTGTGAATCGAATGTTCACATCTCATTGTGATGTTGAATCATTTTGTCCTAGATTTCGTCTTCCCGACTTAAACCATCCAAGATTTGAACACCATCATAACAAATCCTGTTACCTCGAACTTTGACCTTAAATTTTGTCAGCATGATTTTCCTTTTAGTTACATTGATGTAACTTGAAATTTTCTAAATTTCTAAGTGATATTCTTTTCCTTTCGTCGTTAAGTCGAACCTTGAACCGTCTGCACCATGGGAGATACAAGGGTTTGTAAGTCAATCTATGACTAAGAACACTCGTACCTCCTAAACAATTCTAACTCATCAAAACAGGGGTGTTTCCCTTACTTTGATGATTCTCTATTCGTTTCGATAAATGGTTTCCAATTGTGTGTTTTATGAAATTTCATCCTCTGGATTAGGGTGACTATCTTATCTTGAGGATTGACTTCAAGTATTTTCTTTGGAATGGCATTTCATAAGTGACATGATCTCACCAAAATAGGATTGAAAACCCGTACTTTGATGACAAATGTCAATCTTTGATTGCTTTCTTGTTATTATGAAATTCAATCATCAAGATAGGCGTGAATCCTATACCTTGATGATAATTTCATTCTTATGGATTGTATTTTCTCAAATGAGACGATCTCATCAAAGTAGGAGTGAATTCTGGATTTTGATGAAGAAGTTCATCTTGTTATATTGGTTTTTGTAAAACTTCACCGTCAAGATAGGAGTGATTTCCCTTACCTTAATGGTGAGTTACCTCGTCTTATTTCTGTGGATCCTTAACAATGAGTTGGGATCGAACTTTTTGATTGGTAAATTGGTGGTCATACCTTGGGAATACACCATCAAGTTAGGAGTGGAAACCATACCTTAATGACTATTCTCATTTCTTGATCTTCAACTTATCATGGCTGTAATCAAGTGACGAGAAGCATATAGTAACTTGAAGGGTGAATCAATGTTGGTGATTTGACCTATCAAGCCAAAGCATGATCTCTGAACTTGAAAGAAGACCCGATCATTTTAGGTTGATTTTGATTCCAAGCTTGAAGCATGTAAACTCTTAAATCGATTTCTTTCCCTTTATCTTCATGTTTTAACTCAATCTAGCTACATCGAACCATTTATTCCTTACTTATCAACTTTCATTTTGAGATATCATCAAACCCATAAGTATAGTCTTCCTAAATAATCTTTTGTCAAATAAAGGTATTATCAAATACCTATCTTATTGTTTGCTGAATTACGTATGCAATCTACCTTTGGAAATTTGTTACCTTGTAAAACATGGTTACAAATACCTTTCTTATTGACCGTGTCACTTCTTGAATCACTTTCGAACCTGTAACCTTGAAAATCATTGAAATTTTAACTTGGTTTTGAACAACAAGACTCGTTATTATCCTCATTGCAATGTGGATATAATGGTTCATAAACCTTCGTAACTTGTAGTCATGGGTTTGGCATAAAGGAAAAGGCGTAACTTGGCATGTGTCCAAGTGTCTTACCTTCACATATGACAAAACCTACCCTCCGTGCTCCCGTGAATCTCCTGTTTAACTTTTCATTCACTAAATACTTCTTATTTTAAATGTCATGATGACAATTGGTGCATTATAGACCGATTGGCTCAAAATTCAATACGACCCATTATCTCACAACGTCGAGAAATTAACCTGTATCTGTCTCAAATATTCGTATACCGTGGTATGACGTTAAAACATCGATCGTTATTTTTGATTGATTCATTTCTGTTTTTAATAATATTCTTAACCAACGTCGTGAACTCATTCCAAGATCTTCGCATAGCGTATTATTCTTAGACCGATGGTTGGTCAAAGGATAAATACATATTCACAAGATATGCGTTAAGATCGTTTCATATGGGGACGTTTGGGATTCTTAAATTCCGACGGTTAACCTTTCTTATCATTGTTGGTCTTTTATTGATTTCTAGACATCACCTTACCACGAAATGATATTCTGGAAGTTGTGATTATAAGTCTTACATACCACGGTAACTCGTCATCGTTTTCCAACGTTTCATCTCAAAATGTCTCGTATTTCACTGGAAAAGTTCAAGTTGACATATACTTGAAGGATTCCCTAAAGTGAAACATCTCATCTGTAATTAAACGTCTATCACTGTCCGTTCGTATGCTTATCTTTCATTTAAACCCTCTTGTTCGTTTAAGTCTCATTCTTAATTTTGGGACGAAATTCTTAAAAGTTGGGGAGACTGTAACATCTTGTATTTTCGTAAAATAAAAGTTATCAACAATAATGTTATTAAAAAAACAATGTTAGTAATAAAACTAATATTAGTAATAATGATAATAATAATAACAACAATACTAATTAAGATAATAGTAATAATAACCTTAATCTTAATAATAATTATTATAACAATAATAATAACAAGATGGTAATAGGTTATTAAATTGAAGGGGGTTTAATTGTCATTTTGTAAACTTAAAACATAAGTTCTGGCATAAAATAATAAACAAGGGAAAGTTGAGGGACCATTTGTGCAACATTGAAACACCCATCTTCTTCCCCATTTGCATCCACGATTCCTTCACGTGGTCCGCCACCTTTTTCCAGCAATCGATCGCACTAACGATTATAATAAGTCACTTGAAGAGGCACTAACGAGCATATATCTGTCTTCAATCGATTTCCACTTCCAATTACATCTAAAACACTACAAACCACCACTTTCGACTACCTCTCTTCTTCGCGAACTGCAACTCAACAAAAACCCATGTTCGAAGCTCTATTGAACGAAATTAACAGAGGGCTTTCCATCCCTGAGTTCATTAGATGCTACCTGCACAACCAATTTGATTAGCATCATCATTTGAACATCAAACATATGATACGTGAGTCGCGGCCGTTCATCCTTCGGTGCTCGTCAATCCGAACGAAATTAGGTACAATGAATACATGTAAACACTCGATTTTATGTGGGGATTAAAAGCCCCAAACTTTCACTGATTAACAGATTCATTTTGGATGTTCAATTTGGATCCAAACGATTTCTAGGGTTCTTGGTTTGGGGCTGTTCGAATGATTTGAGTTAAAACAATTAAGAACCATTACCAATCGTGGCTGTAAGCCTTGGTCTACTGGTTCCGTGCCCCTCCTGCTATGTTGAAGGTCCCGGGTTCGAAACCCGGCCACCTCACATAATTTTTTTTAGCCTTTTTGGCCTTTAAATAAATTCAGAAAAATTCTTAAAAAAATTATAAAAAAAAATAGTTTATAAATTTTGTTTAATTTAAAGGATAACTAATGATTTTCTAAAAATATATTTCTTATAATAAATCTAACATTTTATTTTATATAACTAGTTAAAAATCTTAAAGATAGATTTTAAATAATGTTTATTTTGTTAAAACATTACATAACACATTTAGATTATTTTTTTTAGCTTATTAATTATTATATGTTTCAAATAATAAATAATAAATCATTTGGTTCAAATGTTACTTTTAAAGACATAATTATTTTCAATTATTATTTAACTCTTATATTTAAATGGTTTTCTTTTAAAATAACTAGATAATCATTGGACTTGAAACAATAAATATTAATAGTATTAATTGACATTATTAATTAAAACCTTATCATGATAATTGTAGAAATTATATATTTTATGATTTCACAAAATGTTTACAAATATTAGTACTTATAAAATATACTTCGATTAATGGTTTAGAATAATAATTTGTTATCAATCAATAAGTTATCTAATCACTTTTAAATAATTATAAAGATGTATTTACTTATTAAAAACCCCCATAATACTATCAAAACCCTAATCCGTTTGAACGTTAATCTTATTATTAACCTTAAAACTCGTAATATAAATTTAGGTGCTTTGTAATGGATACTTTGGGAATATCTTTCTACACTGTTAGACTATCGCATGTCTTCAGATACGGTGAAAGTGTGCGTCCACATACACACTATAGTCAACTATGTTGACTGTTAGAGTCACACAAACTCTTCCAACAATCTCGCCCCAACCGTTGTGGACCTCAAAACTAAAGTCAAATGTGTTAGTCATCGTTTCCTGAAAAAGCATACTCAAAATAGTCAACAAAAAGTTGGTGAGAACATAAGTTTATATCCAAATAAAATATTTTGTTGATGCACCAACTACAACCAAACCTGTTCACATACATAATCATACTGTCACGAAATAATTCACAAAATTAGATAATATTACATCTCAACCCTCATTCGGTTAGGTGCAGGAAAATAGCATCACAACACTCATCCTGTTGGTGCAAATATTCTCCTAAGTAGCGCTACTAATATTATCGGACGGTTCCTCATTCGAACTAATGGTTGTATCACAAATGACAGTAAGTCTCAAAATATTTTCAAAATAATATATCAACATAACCAGTATGCTTTTTCCTCAAAAACTTTACAAATACCAAAAGGGTCAAAAATAAGGCTATGAATCTCACCGTGCCTCCAATCGATAACCTATAAAATAATTTACAAGTTAGATAAAAAAATTTTTAAAATTTTTAAAACCTCAGATATTTGTATCACAGATATAACAATCTGTTGATATATTATTTTAAAATTTTTATAATTTTTAAAATAATTTACAGGTTTAGCTGTGAAATAACCAGCTAACATCAACAAAAATCACCCAACTTTTATTTCACTATATATAATCTGTTATAATTATTCCAAAGCTTTCATAAATCATCAAAATTAGTTATGGTTACTAAAAAATTACCAAAAATTTACAGAATATTATCTCGACAGTTTTTAACATTCCATAAATTTTATAGCATCTACTTACCAATAGATTATTTTCTGTAATTTCTATAGTAAACCCAAAATTCAATAAAAATAGCTTCTGTAGTCCATAAATTCCTAAAATTGTACAGAAAATTTTATATATAAAATATAACAGCATATAAAGATATCAAGGTCTAACTCGTAGCAGATCAGTTTCTGTAAATTTTTATAATAATCTCAATATTTAGAAAAAATAGTTATATGACTCTAAAAATTATGAAATTTATATATTCTGCAGATTCAGATTTAAAATTATATCTATGATTTTATCAAAATTTATTATATATTTTAATTATTTATTTCAATTTTTCTACTACAGAATCACATAAAAATTCATATCTCAATTATAATAAGGAAATAGATTCTGAAATAATTTTAGAGACCTTTATACTTTAAAAGGATCATTCTGTCAATTTATCAGAATTTTCTCGAATTATTTGTATTTTTGAGTATTTTCTTTTTTTTTAAATAACTTGTATAAATTATTTTACTAACTATATTTTTACTGAAAACTCTTAGAATAATAAGTTAATATTTTCTAGAGATTTCCAATGTTTATTCCCACAATTGCAATTTATTTAGTATTTTTACTTAATTTCTTTAATATTTCAAGATTAAATTCTCATAAATTCAAAAATACATCTTTTATCAAGTTTTCTGATTTTATTACTGGTTCTTGATAGATATTAAGGTTTTAGAAATTTATTAAGATTAGTTTCGGTACATATACATGTACCAAAATAATTTATATCTGTTTATCAACATATATGTAAGTATTAAGTATTTAAAAAGATTTCTAAACCTTTGCAATGAGAGAGGAGGGTGTCTTGAGTTCCTTGGCTTCTTAACTTGTTTGTAGAACCGAGAGGTAAAGAGAACAAGGTGTTGATGGATGTTGGTGGTGGTGTTTGGCTACGGTGATGATGATGGTGTGGTATGGTTGTTGATGGTGTTGATGGTTGTGTGAGGTGTTCTGAGAACTAGAGAGCAAAGGTGGTGGTTGTTATGTTTGTGATGAGACCGAGAGGTAGAGAGTTTGGAGTTGGTTCTTGGTTGTGATGTGTGGAGGTCTAATGTTCCGAGAACTTTTAAAAGGATGCATGGGGCGGTTCTAGTGGTGGTGACTCATTAATGAGTTTAGACCCTAGCTTGTGTGAGTAATCATGTATAGGCTAATGAAGTGTCCTATTCTTAATTACAAGGTGCAAGGTGGCGGTCTAAGGAATGGTAAGGTGGCCGAGGGTAGTCTCTTATGATTGCACATTCATTTGATTCTAAGAAAGCTTGATGACTAAGGATGCAAGGTGATAGGTAGCGGTTTAGAAGGAAATATGGTGGGAAAGCAAGGTGGCCGAGGGACCTTAGAAGTTTGCCACCTTCACTTTTGAAATAATGGTGTTCATGCATCTAGATGGTTGTTTTGAAATTTGCCACCTTCTCTTGGCAATTATGATGTTTTGGTGTGTGAAACTTAAGTTGGAATGTGGTGGTTTTGGCATGCTTAGTTAACCGAGGGAAGGGTGGTTTGGTGGTTGTGGTTCCATTTAGCCAAGAGGTTCTTAGTATTTTCCATAATCCTTAAGTTAAGTGTAAACAAAAGGATTAAGGTGCATTAGGATTTGATTTGTTAGGCTCTTTTAATGTTAAATTGTGTTGTGATGTTTGGTTGGGTGGTGTTTGCTTTGGTACTTAATTTACATATGCACATTTAAGTTTATAGTAACATAGATAACAAATAGGTCTAAATTATGGCACACGTATACATATATACATATATTCAAAATATATGACCATACTCAGACAATTATAAGTCCAACTTATATATATATATACATACATGTAAGGTATACATATACCATAAGTAAAATATATGTACGTATGCATGCTTCATTTTCATATATATACTTGCATGCACACGTAAATTTTTCCATTTTTATATATGCATGTAAACATGCACACGTAAAAATTATATTTATATGAATGCAAAACATGCATTTGTAAAATATATATAAGCATGACAGGTATATACATATACTAATGTATTTTGCTAAATAATGTTCGTAATAAAATCGTTTATCTAATTTAGGGTTGTCACATTCTCCCCCTGTTAAAAGAATTTCGTCTCGAAATTCTTTGAAGTATGATTTCTTAAACTTCATAAAAACTTAAATGATTATTACCTCTGAATAAGTGGGGATATTTCTTCTTAATTTCATCTTCTCTTTCCCATGTATATTCTGGTCCTCCCTTTGCATTCCATTTAACTTTCACTATAGGAATTCTATTTCTTCTTAACTGCTTTACTTCTTTTCCTACAATGGCTACTGGTTTTTCCGTAAAATGGAGTTTCTTATCTACTTTGACTTCTTGAATTGGTACCTTTAAGGTTTCATTGGTTAGATATTTCTTGAGGTTTGACACATGAAAGGTGTTATGTACTTCACTTAATTCTCGAGGTAATTCCAACTTATATGCCACAGGACCAATTCTATCAATGATTTTAAATGGGCCAATATACCTAGGGTTTAGCTTACTGGATTTTCCAAACCGAAAGATTCCTTTAGAGGGAGATATCTTCAGATAGACCTTGTCTTCAATATGAAATTCCAATGGTTTCCTTCGTTTGTCTGCATAACTTTTCTGTCGATCACGAGCTGCTTTCAATCTATTTTTAATCTTAGTGATCTTGTCCGTGGTCTCTTGGATTAGTTCGGCACCTATGAGTTGTCTATCACCTATTTCATTCCAACACAGAGGTGATCTGCATTTTCTTCCATACAGAGCTTCAAATGGAGCTAACCCAATGCTAGAGTGATAACTGTTATTATATGAAAATTCTATTAATGGTAGATGACTATCCCAATTTCCACCAAAATCTATAACACAAGCTCTTAACATATCTTCTAGGGTTTGTATTGTTCTTTCACTCTGTCCATCAGTCTGTGGATGATAGGCTGTACTTAAATTTACTTAGGTTCCTAAGGCTTCTTGTAACGTTTGCCAGAACCTGGAAGTAAATCTACTATCTGTATCTGATATGATGGATATAGGTATTCCATGTCTGGACACAATTTCTTTTATGTAAATTCTTGCTAATCTCTCAATCTTATAATCTTCTCGTATAGGTAAGAAATGAGCTGACTTAGTTAGTCTATCCACTATAACCCAAATTGTGTCGTATCCATTTCTAGTTCTTCGTAACTTAGTTATGAAGTCCATTGTAATTTGATCCTATTTCCATTCTGGAATCTCTGGTTGCTGCAGGTATCCTGAAGGTTTTTGATATTCAGCTTTTATTCTTGAGCAGGCATCACATTGTTCTACAAATTCTCCGACTGATCTTTTCATTCCTGGCCACCAATATTGGGTTTTCAAATCCTTGTACATTTTATTATTTCCTGGATGCACAAAATATCTTGACTTATGAGCTTCTTGCAGAACAATTGTTCTAATCATGCTATTGTCAGGTATCCAAATTCTTCCTTTAAATCTCAGAATTCCACCTGCTTCTTCTTTTATGTCTTTTAATTGTCCTTTTATTTTTAACATATCTTCTTGTTGAGCTTCCCGAATTTGATTTAACAAGTCTGAACGTAGTTCCATTCTCATAGCACGTACCCGTAATGGCTTAGTTCTTTCTTTCCTACTTAGAGCATCAACAACTACATTTGCTTTACCAGGATGATATTTGATTTCACAGTCGTAATCACTTAGTAATTCTACCCATCTTCTCTGCCTCATATTTAACATCTTTTGATCGAAGATATGTTGCAGACTTTTATGATCTGTATATATTATACACTTAGTCCCATACAGATAATGTCTCCAAATTTTTAGTGCAAATACTACAGCTTCTAATTCTAGATCATGGGTGGTATAATTCTTTTCACTACCTCTAAGTTGTCTAGATGCATATGCAATTACCTTATCTTTTTGCATTAAAACACATCCAAAACCTTGACGTGATGCATCACAATACACTATAAAATTATTTGTTCCTTCTGGTAAAGCTAATATGGGTGCACTGCATAATTTATTTTTGAGAAGTTCAAATGCTTCATTTTGTTTTTCTCCCCATATATACTTCCTATCTTTTTGGGTCAATTTTGTCAATGGTTGAGCTATTCGTGATAAATTTTCTATAAATCTTCTGTAATATCTTGCTAAACCTAAGAATTGTCGTATTTCAGTTGGGGTTTTTGGAACTTCCCATTTCTTAACTGCCTCAATCTTTGCTGGATCAACCTGAATCCCATTCTGGTTAATTATGTGTCCAAGGAATTGTACTTCTCTTTTCCAAAATTCACATTTTGAGAATTTTGCATATAACTTTTCCTTTTGTAGCAATTCCAAAGTCAACCTCAGGTGTTGATCGTGGTCTTCCTTATTCTTAGAATAAATCAGAATGTCATCTATGAAAACTATAACGAATTTATCTAAATAAGGTTTACACACTCTATTCATTAAATCCATAAACACTGCTGAAGCATTGGTTAACCCAAATGGCATTACAAGGAATTCATAATGTCCGTACCTAGTTCTATATGCAGTTTTAGAAATATCGTCATCCTGTACTCTTAATTGATGATATCCAGATCTTAAATCTATTTTCGAGAAATAACTAGATCCTTGTAATTGGTCAAATAAATCATCAGTCCTAGGGAGAGGAGACCTATTCTTTATGGCAACTTTATTGAGTTCCCTATAATCGATACACATTCTAAAAGTTTCATCTTTCTTTTTGACAAACAAAACTGGTGCTCCCCAGGGTGATACACTAGGACGTATAAATCCTTTATCTAATAATTCTTGTAATTGGGTCATGAGTTCTTTCATTTTAGTTGGTGCTAAACGATATGGTGCTTTAGCAATAGGGGCTGTTCCTGGTATTAATTCTATTTTAAACTCTACTTGACGAGGGGGTGGTAATCCAGGTAATTCATCAGGAAAAACATCAGAGTATTCATTTATAACAGGAACACTTTTCAAATTTCCCTTATCAAGTTTTTTATCAACTATGTGAGCTAAGAAAGCTAAACATTTCTTATTTAAGCATTTTTGTGCTTTTTCACAAGAAATCAATTTTACAATATCATTTGGTCTATCACCGTATATACAGAGAGTTTTGTCTTCCTTAATCAAAGGAATTTTTATCATTTTCTTATCACAAATGATTTCAGCATGATTCTTACTCAACCAGTCCATTCCTACTACGACATCAAATCCTCCTAATTTAATAGGAATCAGATCTATATTAAAAAAATATTCATCTAAATTCAAAATGCAGTTAGGAATGATTTCATCAGCTTCTATTACTTTACCATCCGCTAATTCTATCATGTAGTTATCACTTAATTTCTCAGATATTAAACCAAGTAATGGTCTCAAAATGTTTGAAACAAAACTACGAGTTGCTTCTGTATCAAATAATACTTTTGCGTACTGGTTATTGATAAGGCACGTACCCGTTATCACTTCCGGTTCATGACAAGCTTCATCAGCTTATATCACGAAAGCTCTTCCACGGGGGTTGTTCTGATTAGTTGGGGCCTTGCCTTTTCGTTGTGGACACTCATTACGAAAATAATTCTCACTTCCACACTGAAAACAGACTGTTTTAGGGTTGGTAGGGTTTTTGCAGTCTCAAGAGATAAGCCCTTTCTTTTTGCAGTTGTAACAAACCACTGTCATACAGTTCCCTGTATGATACCTTTGGCAGATACTACACTGTGGTTATTTATCCATCCTTTTTCCCTAGGCTGTTCCTAGGAAATTTCTTGGTGGAGGTCGGGTCATCCTCTTCTGGAGGTTTCCTCCAGATCTTGTTCCTGAGTGGTTTTCATTCCATTTCCTTTTCTCCCCTACCTGTGGATAACTTAATGATCCATTTCTGATCATTTCATCTGTCAGACTTCCTGACAGGATTACTACTTCTTGGAAGGTTTTGGCTCTTGCAAATTTCACTAACCCTCTTATTTGTGGTACTAGTCCCTAAATATATCTCCCTATCCTTTTTGATTCCGGGATTATTAGATGTGGTACTAACCTAGATAGTTCATTATACCTGTCAGTATATTCCTGGTGTGCAGCTCCTTTCATTTCTAGTGCTAAGAATTCAGCCTCTAGTTTTTCTATTTCATTATAAGGGCAGTATTTTTCTATTACTAGATTTCTAAATTCCTCCCAACTTATCTTATTCATGACATTTCTACCTCTAGTGTGTACCTCCATTTTCCACCAGGATTGTGCCTCTCCTTTTAGAGAATGCGAAGCAAATAGTGTCTTGAAATTTTCAGCACAGTTACTGATTTCCAAAACTCCTTCCATTTCATCTAGCCATCTTAAGGCTTGTACAGCTCCTCTTTTTCCATCGAATTACCGGGGTTTGCAGGACATAAAGGTTTTGTAAGAACATCCCTTTGAGACTCCATTCAGAATTTCCTCTTCCTGTCGCTCTTCTATGTTAATATTCTCAGGCCCTGCTAGTGGGTGTGAGGTGGTTCCCAAAATTTAGGTTTTGTTGGAGTTGGGTTATCAAGGTAGGTAGGGTAGCTTCTATTTGTTGGGCTACTATTTGAGAATTCCTATCATTCTCATTTGTGTCGGTGTTCACGGGCATTTCTTCCCCAAGTCTGGTTCTGGGTCGTCCCACTCGAGCTGTTCTTCGGACAGGCTGACTGTTTCTTTTTGGCGGCATGATTCACTATAGTGAATTATAACATTAGTATCATAAATAAATATTCTAACACAAAATCATTTAACACATATCAAATAAATATTTTAACACAAAAGTACGTCGGTCATTTAAGCTCTTATTTCTTTTATTCAGATAAGTTAGACTATAGTCTTCTAGTTCCTGCGAATCCATTTCCATATCCTTGTGAAGATATTCTTCTTGAGTGTTTTGAGCTTCTTGATGTCCTTCTGGATTTTCCAGATTCCTAGCTGTATTTTCTTAAGTTTTCTAAGAGTTTGCCGAGCTGTATTCACTTGATCCAACTCTTGTCTTTTAGTTACATTATCTTTACTTTCGGGGGAATCAGAATGTTGCATTTCTACGTCCTCAGCTTGCTTAGTTCTAAACTTGTTCCCACGTTGTATCTTTTTCCTAGGAGTCTTAATTGTATATCCTCCCACATGTACTGGTGCACGTCGAACATAAAATTATGATTTATTCTCCACTTCTGTTGGAGGGATATCCATAGCTTGTTGAGGTTCTGGTTCAGGTGTTATTTCCTTAGAGTTGCTATGGTCTGGATATTCGGAAGGATCGGTCTCATAGTGGTAACTATCTGAATTCATAACCGCACGAATTTCTTAATATTTCACAAAATGGTTAGTCAAATATTATTATAATTTATTAGAATCTAAACATGAAATCATAGAATCACACAATTTCATATAATTCACATAGTTCTCAAAAAAAATCATAAAATTATATTATATAAAATAATTCTAAGTATATCTTGAGCTTATGGTTATAGTCTAGATATTTTCAAAATATCTAATTCCCTATAACCAATGGCTCTGATACCAACCTGTCACATCCCGGCGGAAGCGTGAAATGCTGTTCGGGTGTGACTCGTTTGATCAGAGTGCATTAATTATAGCGGAGTAAATATAATAAACATACACACTTTAAATCATAAAATAGGACATGCATTTATTCATAATTTCCTAGATTACATCTTATACATAGGTTCTCAATATTAGATATAATCTTTCTACACTGTTAGACTATCGCATGTCTTTAAATACGGTGAAAGTGTGCGTCCACATACACACTATAGTCAACTATGTTGACTGTTAGAGTCACACAAACTCTTCCAACAATCTCGCCCCAACCGTTGTGGACCTCAAAACTAAAGTCAAATATGTTAGTCATCATTTCCTGAAAAAGCATACTCAAAATAGTCAACAAAAAGTTGGTGAGAACATAAGTTTATATCCAAATAAAATATTTTGTTGATGCACCAACTACAACCAAACCTGTTCACATACATAATCATACTGTCACGAAATAATTCACAAAATCAGATAATATTACATCTTAACCCTCACTCTGTTTGGTGCAGGAAAATAGCATCACAACACTCATCCTGTTGGTGCAAATATTCTCCTAAATAGCGCTCTAATATTATCGGACGGTTTCTCATTCGAACTAATGGTTGTATTACAAATGACAGTAAGTCTCAAAATATTTTCAAAATAATACATCAATATAACCAGTATGCTTTTTCTCCAAAAACTTTACAAATACCAAAAAGGTCAAAAATGGGGCTATGAATCTCACCGTGTCTCCAATCGATAACCTATAAAATAATTTATAAGTTAGATAAATTTTTTTTAAAGTTTATAGAACCTTAGATATAACAATCTTTTGAGTTTTAGCTGTGAAATAACCAGCTAACATTAACAAAAATTTCCTAACTTTTATTTCACTATATATAATCTGTTATAATTATTCCAAAGTCTTCATAAATCATAAAAATTAGTTACGGTTACTAAAAAATTACCAAAAATTTAAATAATATTATTTCGACAGTTTGTAACATCCCATAAATTTTATAGCATCTAATTCCCAACAGATTATTTTCTGTAATTTCTATAGTAATCCCAAAAATTCATTAAAATAGCTTCCGTAGTCCATAAATTCGTAAAATTTTACAGAGAGTTTTATATATAAAATAGAACTGATGAGTGGAAATCATACGTATATCTTAAAGTGACCAAGTTTACACGTTTACTAAAGTTTACATGTTTACACTTTTCTATTAGAAGATGCCGCCTCGAAGAGTCACATGTAGTATGCATAATGGGATTAGGTGTACAACAATATACATGTGAATACTTTAAATGCATTATTGGTTATGATTACATAGCCTGTCTTACAAGCCATCTATGGTATACTTATTTAAGGACGTTGTAGGCATTATATCACATATTAGTACTTTAAGATGAGTTCAAATCCTTGGTGATTGAGTAAAATTACCTAAGGAATGAATGCAAAAGTTAGAATTGTAATTCTAAAATCGTGCAATGGTAGGGTTAGGTCGTGTTCTTTATACTAACAAACTCCATGAATTGACAAAGCTGATGTCATACCTTATGACATTAGACCAAATAGAATTAAGACATTAGACTAAATAGAATTAAGGAGGACACTGGGAAAATCTAGTGAGTAGTAGAAAGAAGTTGGAGGGTCGAACAAGCAATCTAGCGGTAAGGTAGACAAGAATGCCAATGTTGTGAACCTAGCTATGTTGGTTGATATGATTAAGCTAACATGCGTTAAACGAGGGAAATTAAGAAGGTTGAAGTTCCGACCATTACCATCAGTGTGCCGTAGGTAGATTAGGACCCCAAGACAAGTTAGAAACAATCAGAATTAGGAAATGGATATAACTAGAAAGTAAGAATAGGTAAATTATGGAAATAAAGGTAATACATCACGCGATCATACGTTTACAAATAAAGCATAGCAAGATTCCGGTTGTCAGAGTTCGGTGGAACTCCCGGTGTGGTCCTGAGTTCACTCGGGGACGAGAGGACGAAATGATGCGTAAGTATCCTAAGCTGTTCAAGGATGTTGCCAGAACATCCTAATTTTCGGGATGAAAATTCCTTTAACAGGGGAATGATGTGACAACCCGGAAAAAAAATTCGTTGACTAAAAATATATATATATATATATATATATATAATATATATGTATATATTTGATATTATAATAATAATAATGATATTATTATCACAATTATTAATAATAACATTAATAATAATAACAATAATAATAATGAAGTCCAGGGGTAGTTTGTCATTTATCAAACTTCAAAAGAAATCTTATAACATAAAATGTTAACTCTATAAACCCCAGGGACCCATTGTGTAATTTCTGTAAAATCCCAAACCCCCTTCCCCGTTTTCCCGACCACCTGCTCCGGCCGGTCTCCGGCGGCCTCCGGCGACTCCAAAAGGCACAAATCGCTCGATTTCACTCGGATTAAATCGTCCCGACAGTTTCTTGTGGATGGCTCGAACCTGAGGCCCACGATTAATTAAAAAATCCGAGTGCTATCCTTACCAAACCCACTCGACCGAAAGTTCGGCCGACCACTCACCAATTCGACCACTACAACCAAATAATAATCAAAAGAAATGATGCACTAACAATCGTCTGACTATATAAAAGCTTCTATCGATTTCAATTTCATACAAAAACACACAAACAAACCGAACCAATTCAACTCTCTGTCGCGACCTGCAACTTAATAGGGATACATGCTTAGAGCTTCCAAACACAAAATTGATAGAGGGATTTGCATTAAGAACCTCATTGGAAGCTAACCTCAAAGTTAATTTGATTAAAAACAACGTTTGGGTATCGAACCAATCTCATGACAGTCGCGACCTGTTCTTGATTCCTTCTGCATCAATTCGAACTCAATTAAAGATAATTAAACACACATTTTACTCGTTTCAACCTTTAGATCAAAAGCCCTATGGTTCTGTTCGATAACAGATTTGATTTAGTGTTCAATTTGGTTGATTCGTGAATCTAGGGTTCTTGGTTTGGGATGAGCAGTTCGATTTATGTTTAAAAGAAATTGAAACCATGAACTCTTGCGGCTATATGCCTTTGGTTCACAGGTTCTTGGGTCCCCTGAAATCCTTGAGGTCAAGGGTTCGAACCCTCACCCCCACACTTATTTTTTTAAAGCCTTTTGACCTTTTTAAAAATATACAAAAATTCCCAAGAATTATAAAAATAACTTTTAAAAACTTCCTTTATTTTAAAAGTTATCTCAGTAATTTTTATAAAATTTATTTATTAAAAATACCTTAATAATATTTATAAAATATTATTTATAAATGTTATAAATAGTCATTTATAAAAATAGACTTTAAATAAGAGGATAAATCACTAAATTATTATTTAGGGTCAACATTATCTATATATCATTGTTTAAAGCATGAATATTAATATATATATATATATATATATATATATATATATATATATGTATATATATATATATATATATATATAGGATCAGGATCATTACAGAACCATTTTTTATTTTCAGAACCAAAAGAACCATTGATTTACGTAAATGTAAATTATAAACCATTGATTTACATAGATGTAAGTTAAACCTGGTGATATTTATTTGTTTTTTATAGTTTATTGTTCATGTCTGATATACACATATGTAAAACAGGTCAAGTATTACCAGACTCAATATACATTTATGTAAATCAATGGTTCTGTAGTTCTGAAAATAAAAAGTGGTTCTGTAATGATCCTAACCCTATATATATATATATATATATATATATATATATATAAAGGTTATTTAAAACTTGTATTTAAACTTTAATGTTTCCTTTTTTATTTCTCTAAATTAAAATGATCAAATAGTATACTTCACTTTTATGGGATCACAACATAACCGTTTATATCATTTTATTTAAATTAGATATTAAAACCCCCCAAATATCAAATGAAATCCTAATCCTCGATTTAACGTTAATCGTATTATTAAACTTAAATCTTGTAACATATACATATATCTATTTGTGTGCGTGTTGCGCGTCAAACCGAACTGACCCGAATCCGACCAAATGTATCTATTCGCGTTGAACACATTTTAAAAACTTAATTACGATTAATAATAGGTGTTGATCTTGTTTGATCGTGCATTGCCATCATTCTTTGAAGCTCTTGTTCATTTCATTACATCAGTTCAAGGTGAGTATTCACGGCCCCTATTTTACTTTCTTTCCTTTTGGGGGAGAAGACATGCAAACATATTTTATGAATGGTTTTAGTATTATTGATATCGCCTGTTACGTTAGTGCAAACATACAAACAGTCCTGACACTCTCGAACCGTTAATAATGTGTAGCGAGGTAATACTGAGTAGTACTACTGGGTCTGACAAACCCCGCCCGGGCTAGTCGCTAGCTTGATTGGAGGTCAAACGGGTGCATTATTGACCTAACATTTGTCACTGTCTTGCGAGACGTGACGGGTAAACAACAAACATATTGGACGTACAAACAGTCAGCTTTGGTTCGAAATGCTAAGTAACATGATTATAGGCTAGCTACCTATCGTTATGCTTTAATTACTATACCATTTCAAACAGTTACAAACATTCGGACAGTTGAACAGTTACAAAAAGTCGAACAGTTACAAACATTCGATCATTTACAAACATTTTTATCTGTGATAAAACCTGTGAACTCACCAACTTTATGTTGACACACTTTAGCATGTTTCTCAGGACACAGGAACGCTTAAGCTCATGACGCACGATTAAGAACGCACTCAGGACATTCATTCATCAGATTCATTTAATTGCATTGAATTTTTGTTTTGGCATAACATTTTCAGACTTTCAGTATTGTTTATATTTCAGTTTTACGCTTCCGCACTGTTATTCATTTCTTTTATGTACTCTGATTTAAATCAAACGTTTATTTTTAAACTCATATAGTGTCGTTTGATATGACCGTGTCTGAGATCCTGGTATGTCACACGCCTGACGGTAAAATCCCGTTAGCGGATTTTGATGGTGTGACAGATTGGTATCAGAGCCACTGGTTATAGAGAACTAGGATTGCATTTGCATCTTGACTATAGCCTTAGACACAACACTAGTATTGCACAGACACTCTTACATGATTGCAACTATTGTACGAACATTCTCCTAGCATGCTAACATTACATTACTGAACGATCAAACATTACCCATTTGTGTGACACATAGACACCTGTATTCTGGATTTCCTGGCAAAAGGCCTTCGGGCTAAGGCAAGCATATCGTATAAATCTCATTGCGAGACCAGTTATGCTTACCTGGGGATTTCTGGGATGAGTGATAAACTATGGTCAACATACACAAGTTTCTAAGGTGAATGGGTCAATTTACCTTGACATCTTTTAATACTAAATCCGACCCTAACATGGTTATGCCTGAAATCCTGAAAGGATGAAGGATAGGCAACCATCATTAAACATATAGTGCTTATATGCTTGGAGTTTACTTGTTACTATATACTACTATTGGAATACTAATGGACATAAGGACATTACACGAACCATGCTTGATGAGTGGTTGACAATACTATGATGTTAACTTGGGGTAAGTGGAGCTAGAGTGACCATGCAAGGAAAATTACCATTACGGGTGCACACATAATTGCAATTTGCACTGCATGAGAAGCCTGGCAAATCTTACCATGAGGTAACAGTCAGGAGTATCACAAGTTCTCTATTCTATACCCTAGGGTGCTAGGATCATAATTCTAGTAAGACCTTATTAAGGGTAACAAAACATTACTAACACTTGCAATTACTTAAGTCCTGTCCTACTTAGAGCCTTCCTGGTATTTCCAATCATGACATTGACCTTATCCTTTATGAGACATTCCTCCAGTTAACATTTTAGTAACTAAGGAACTGATTGAATGCTTAGAATGAAAGTGGACTATAAGAAATGTATAGGAGTGATGATACTCTCCACACATACAGTACGTTACTCTTTGAAATGATGCTAAGGAAAATAGGATGTCGTGTAACTGGTTTAAGACTCATTCAAGGTATATCGTGGATGTGGTAGTAACGCTGCGGGGAACCCTATATAAGCATCACCGGTATACTAAGAATGTGCATAAACTGGGCTACGTAATGATCTTGATGGACCGAAGCATGGGTTATTGGAACTTGATGAGTGGAAATCATACGTATATCTTAAAGTGACCAGGTTTACACGTTTACTAAAGTTTACATGTTTACACTTTTCTATTAGAAGATGCCGCCTCGAAGAGTCACATGTAGTATGCATAATGGGATTAGGTGTACAACAATATACATGTGAATACTTTAAATGCATTATTGGTTATGATTACATAGCCTGTCTTACAAGCCATCTATGGTATACTTATTTAAGGACGTTGTAGGCATTATATCACATATTAGTACTTTAAGATGAGTTTAAAACCTTGGTGATTGAGTACTATTACCTAAGGAATGAAATGCAAAAGTTAGAATTGTAATTCTAAAATCGTGCAATGGTAGGGTTAGGTCGTGCTCTTTATACTAACAAACTCCATGAATTGACAAAGCTGATGCCATACCTTATGACATTAGACCAAATAGAATTAAGACATTAGACTAAATAGAATTAAGGAGGACACTGGGAAAATCTAGTGAGTAGTAGAAAGAAGTTGGAGGGTCGAACAAGCAATCTAGCGGTAAGGTAGACAAGAATGCCAATGTTGTGAACCTAGCTATGTTGGTTGATATGATTAAGCTAACATGCGTTAAACGGGGGAAATTAAGAAGGTTGGAGTTCCGACCATTACCATCAGTGTGCCCTAGGTCGATTAGGACCCCAGGACAAGTTAGAAACAATCAGAATTAGGAAATAGCTATAACTAGAAAGTAAGAATAGGTAAATTATGGAAATAAAGGTAATACATCACGCGATCATATGTTTACAAATAAAGCATAACAAGATTCCGGTTGTCAGAGTTTGGTGGAATTCCTGGCGTGGTCCAGAGTTCACTCGGGGACGAGAGGACGAAATGATGCGTATGTATCCTAACCTGTTCAAGGATGTTGCCAGAACATCTTAATTTTCAGGACGAAAATTCCTCTAACAGGGGAATGATGTGACAACCCGGAAAACTTGATTTACCTGCCAAACAATCTAACATACATACAAAAGCATGTTCATTATCTTTAAGTAAATAGTAAATATAACATACATACATACAAAAGTTGCTTTGGTCCTGCCCTAAAACTTGATTTACCTGCCAAACAATCTAACATACATACAAAAGTCAGCTTCGCTGAGTGAGTTCTAGTTATCGCTGAGTGAGTTCTAGTTTTAAGTAAATAGTAAATATAACTTTGTCTTTATATAATGACCACGCATACGTAATACATACATTTCATCATAATAAGCATGTTCATTATCTTTCATTCATTAATATCTTCCACTTTAGCATAAACGAGATTGCACAAAGCAAGAGCTCCATGTTGATTGACAACAAATGCCAATCCCTGTCGGTACACATGAAAATGGTAGCTAACCCCCGACAGTTGATCCACACTGCAAGGCACGTAGCCTGCTCATGAATACAGATCCATCATCATACATCAGACTCACATAAGTGAAGTCTATCATAGTGCTTGCAAGACTTTTCATCATCATATGGGCCCGGGGGTAACATTCATTAAGTTCCACTTCTCATTAATATTATGTTTCACTTAATATATAATACGTAACTTATTAAGTACACAACATACCAAGTACTAGTCATCATAACGCGTAACCGTATCTATTTAATTGTCACATTTTTCTTTAGGTCATTCTATCTATAGGCAATATATATACGTAATTCACAGTTATTAATTTATCAAATCATATAACGATTTATTTAAAAATAATCTTAATTATAAATCATATGGTATGTATGTCAGCCCCAAAACAGTAAAGCATGTATAAAAGAGGGGGATCTAGAACTCACCTAGGTAGCCGGAAGTCAAAAACCCTTAGAGAAAATCCAAGAAGCACCACATTCTAAAGCCAATTTCGCCAAGCCCTCCCCAGCGAAACTGTAGTTTCGCTGGTCATAGATTTGAGCTTCCGTTCATAAGATCGCTCTCAACCTTGGTTGACAAAGAAACATGAACTTTCGTTTATAACTTCGCTGGTATCATCGCCGGGTAATGTTATAAGTTCGCCCGACGAATGTTAGGTCGGAAACCATCACTCCAACACCCCGTTACTCCCAATGACTTCTTCCTCACAATTTACCATAACATCTTTGCAATCATAATAGAACCACAACCATAACCAGAAACCGTAACTATCATCCCATGAAGCATTACAATTATCATCAAGTCACCATCGTCTTTCACCATAAGGATATCCTCCTCACTAAACCACTTTTACCCTCTCCTTTTTATGCCATCATCATCATTTTCTTGTCATGGAATCGTCACCAATTAGAAATCCTATAATCATCGTAATCGTAACAATGTCCTCATCCCATGTTACAACCCTTTAAACATGTTGCCCCTATCCTCTTTTAAACATCAAGATAATCCTAAACATAGCTAGCCCATCATGTACACATCATGTCATCATCATCAAGTATCTGTCACCTTAAGCCCATGTTTACTAATTCATCTTCATCATAAAGCACCAAGATGAGCAACCAAACACCTTTATCATCAACATTTAGAAACCATTAACATCATCATTCTAAACAATCCTCATCGTTATCTAACAGTTTCACCATCATCATTCTAACGACAACATCATTCAAACAGCGCCTTCATCGCTAAATCATCATTATCACCAGCATGACCAACCTAACATTACCAACTCCAGGTATTAACACTTACACAACCACAACAAACCGCAACCACAGCACAACCACAATCACAGCAACAACCAATCGACAGACAGAATCATAGCAAAGATGAATATCAACAAACAACAACACAACCACAATCACATATTACCTCGTCACCACTGTTGTTTTGCAACCATTACCCAAACACCAAACACATGCAGCCATCGCCGACTGGTTCGGTTTCCTTCGACCCGACAGCCACCACCAACGCTACCGACATCACCACCATCGTCGCTCCTTGCACAGAGAACCAGCCACCGCCGGCGCCTACATCCACAGCCATCATCAACACCCCCGGCTACCATCACCATACCGCAGCCACCATCACTCGTCGCTTTCGCAGCGGCCGACCTCCACAACCGCAATAATCACAGCTGCAACAACCATCACCTCGACCGACACCCATCACCAAATCGACCATCATCGACTCCCACCCATTAACCATCGACACCACCACTCCGAAACCGACCCGCAACCGCCGCCTTCTTCCTTCAATTCCGTCGATATGTTGCATTTTGGGGAGAAATCAAGACCACCATCATGACCGGGGCGTCGAGGGGACTCCGGATTTGTGCGCCACTCGCCGACACTCGCCGGAGTGGGTCGCCGGTGGCCGGTGGTCGGCCGAGCTTCGTAGAAAGGGGGGAGAAGATGAACTGAAAGCGGCGCCCCCCTCACCTTTTTGTAGGTTTATTTAATTAAGTTTTCCTAAAAGCCATATTACCCCCTCCACATATCCTATATTTACAATTTTGGCATGAAACTTTAATAATTGGTTTAGTTAACTTTTGATCTTGTCCCTCTTTGGTCCCTCGAGTTTTAACATTTTGTTTTCAAACCTAAACTTGATAAACTAACTAATCTCTTCGAGAATAAATTTCAATAATACTACTATTAACATTATTTCGCCACTTAGGTCCATTTGGAAATTTGGGGCGTTACAGTTATTCATTTCTTTTATGTACTCTGATTTAAATCAAACGTTTATTTTTAAACTCATATAGTGTCGTTTGATATGACCGTGCCTGAGATCCTGGTATGTCACACGCCTGACGGTAAAATCCCGTTAGCGGATTTTAAGGGTGTGACAATGCACGCGTAAAAATTATATTTATATGCATGCAAAACATGCATTTGTAAAATATATTTAAGCATGACAAGTATATACATATACTTATGTATTTTACTAAATAATGTTCATAATAAAATCGTTTATCTAATTTAGGGTTGTCACATATGTATGTATATATATATAATATATATATATATATATATATATATATATATATATATATATATATATATACATATATATATATGCATATATATGTATATATTTATATAGTTTTGGTTCCATATTATATTTTTTTTGTACATAATATATTGATATCTCATATGTATTAGATACCGGAGTTTGTTTTGGAGCTCCTTATCCTTTTCAAGGATTTTGTTAATATCTTTTAAGATTATATCAGTCTCTTCTAGAGCGTTATCTACAACATTTACCTCTTTTAGGGTTTCATATATTAAACCAACTACATTGTTCTACTTATTTTATTTTGTGGATGTTTATCTTTAAAACCAGTTATTTTTCAAGTTTTCATTATATGATTATTTCATTTTGAGGTGCGACATCCGTCACCGAAAAGTCCATCAATTAACGTGGTATTAATTAACCCTTTGTGAATATTCAACCTTGTTTCACAATCAATTTGTTTTAATTTCAAAATTTTGCTTCATTATTTATGTGCCTTGTTTTAAGTGTGCACAAATAATTAAATATTAAAAACCTAATAAAATTCTACCCAATATTTTCCCTCTTTCCTTTAAGTTTTTAAGAAAATAATAGCATGTAAAAGTTATTTTATCATTAATACTACTAACATTATTATTATTACCATTATTATTATTATGATTATTATTATTACTATTATTATTATTATAATTATTAAAGTCGTAAATTATTATTATTACTACAATTATTATTATCATTATTATTATTGTTGTTATTATTATTATTAAAGCTATTATTAGCATTATTATTAGTAATGTATTATCATCATTATTATTATCAATAATATTGTAAAATTATATCATTAATATACTATTATTAATATAATTAACAAAGTTCGGGGTCCCAACTGTAATTAATCAAACTTGAAGAGTTAATTGTCTTGGAAGTCTAGGGACTAAAGGTGCCATTTTCTAAATTCTGAAATGGGTATAAATACCCATGTTCAGCCCCTATTTCTCCCTATCCTAAACCCTACCATCGCCGGTCCCCCCTGTTCTCCGATCATTCTTCTCTGTTTCTCTGGCAATCGCTGTCGTCGGTCGTCCCCTCTCGACATTTCACAGGTAGACGACCACCGTCATCCCTTATTTCATCCTATTTCGTCCTTTTCGCGTAATTTTCGGGTGTTTTGGGTGTATCCGGGTGTGCGAGTGTTGTCGAGGGTCTTTGTGGGCATGAATTGCCTAAATAGGTTGGGAATCGATTTCTGTATGTGTTATGGCGCAATTCGAGTGGTCACAGCAGCCGAAGGCTGCTGTGCACACTCCGACACCCTTGTGTTCTGCGTATGCGTCTGTATGCTTGCCCTTGTGCGACTGAATGTGTGCTGTGCGAATGAGCTGTCTCGCACGAATGAGCCACGTATCGCACGAATGAAAGTCATTCGTGTACGAATGGTTGATATTCGTGTACGAATGACTATGGTTGCGTACGGATGAATGTTGAGTCGTGCGATTGAGTGTGTGTATGCGAATGAATGTTGTGTCGTGCGAATGAGGGTGTCTGCGAATGAATGTTGTGTCGTGCGAATGAGGGTGTGTGCGTATGAATGTTGTGCAGTGCGAATGTGTATGTGCGACTGGATATGTGGATGCGTATGAGTGCTGTGTTGTACGACTGGATGGCGATTCGTACGAATGAAGGTTGATTCGTACGAATGAAGGTTGATCCGTACGAATGGATGTTGAGTCGTGCGACTGAAGGTTGTTTGTAAGTGAATGCATTCTTGTGTGCAGTGTGTGTAGGTCGTGTGATGTTAAAGTAACATTGATACAGTTACCATTGCTAATGACATTATTAATATTATCATCATGATTCTTACTAATATTATCACAAATATAATTAATATTATCATTATTATGATTACCAAGACTAACATTAGTAATTACTAATATCCTATTTGCTTTTATCGACATAATCATTTTGCAATACTGAGTACACCCCTTTTGTAACAATGAAATCCTTAACACTAATATCGTTATCAATGGTGACGATTCCTACGGCATGATTCTATATAAGATCTTATACTTATGTCTGCTTGTGTGTGTGTGTCGCGCGACCGATCCGACCCGAACCTACCGAACGCATATATTCTCTTTGAGCATGTCTGTAATACTTAACAATAATTAATAATAGGTGTTTGATCGATTGTTGCTTTCATCTTCTGGAACCTTTGTTCATCTATTCCTACCATCAATCAAGTGAGTTTCGTGGCCCCTTTTTATTTTAATTTATTACTTCAATTATTTACAAACTTGGGGGAAAAGTATGCTCACCCTTTTCATGCTGTACAACTCATATTCTTGGGATTATCATGTTACTGTTTGTAAGTCTTTATCTGATACATGCATGAGTTTGCTATGTGGTACTTGATTCACAACTATTTAATTCCGGTGCTGGAACCGACGGATAGTTATTGATAGTACTATTGGGTTGACACCCCCACCCTTGTTTGTTGGTATACTAGTTAGTACCAACAGTGGCCAGGAACGAGCCCTAGGGTGAATATATTCCGACAAAATCTGTGTTCGTCATAGGTTTAGTTGTGATGCTCATGGTGTCATATGATTTTGCTTACTTATAACTGTATTCACGATGTTCCGCAAAACTATTATACAACATCAATTTTATTTACTATTAAACCTGCGAACTCACCAACAATTGTGTTGACAATTTTGAGCATATCTTTTCAGGTGATATCAATAACTGAAGATCCTAGGAATGCGGCCTTAGTGGAGACCATAGCATGCATTTGAGACTATAACATTACTTGAATATTTGTTGGTCTATTTTCCCATTATCTTACATTTTATTACTTGTTCCCGGGTTGTGGGAATTCTCTTATAATATTAATACTTTTGGCTATGTTGTCGTGGATATTGACTAAACACGGCACAAGTCTCCCTTATGTCGGGTGTCGTCATGACACGTTATTCTTTTTATATATATATTGCATCTCTATTGATTACAATGTGTTATGACGATCCCATCTATTACGTCCTCGTATTTCCGCTTCTAGCGGGGGTGTGACAGACTGGTATCAAAGCCATTGGTTATAGAGAATTAGACAAATCACTTGACCTAGACTATAACCTAGGAACATTCATGTAGAATGCATGCTAGGGTTTGCGTGTATCTAATATCGCATGTATGTTCCTTCTATTCTCGTCCTTTTATCTCTCTCTGGATCTCCCGTTTCCCATGCGCGCCACGTTGTTTTATTAGATTCGGGTACCAAACCTGAAGAGATCTCCACAGATCACACGATGCATTTGATCTCGGACATTGAGTCCGACCCTGAGAAAGTTATATATGAGATCTCGAAAGAAGAAGAGATTGGCAACCTTTGTTAGACTAATTGAGATTATATGCTTGGGTTTTGATTTGTTATGGCAGACTACTATTGGAATACTATTAATTCATGGGCATAAGGACTGACACGATCTGTATATGATAAATGGTATCAATATTGTGATGTTGACTTAGAATGCTGGATCTTGATGAATGGTATTAATAATTTGTCTTGAAGTGATTAAAGCTTATGTGTTTACTCCTTTTATGATTAGAAAATGCTGCCTCGAAGAATCACCTGCAGTAATAGTCGTGAAGGTGAGGCCCTGAGGGGCAGAGGCAGAGGAAGAGGTAGAGGTAGGGCACTAGGAAAAGGTGGTGGCCCTGCCGGTAACAATCAGGGAACTGGAAACCCTGATATAGCTGCCATGATCGCTCAGCAGCTAGTCGCACTAATCCCAACTACAATGGCCCAAGTGAGCGACACTCTTCTGAATCACAACCCCCACGAGGATGATGACAATGATAATGGGGATAATGGAGAAAGAGGTAAAGGTGAGGCTGGTAACGAAGTAGGAAATGAGAATCAGGTTAGGAATGAGAATAACCATGGAACGGGGGAGGAAACTGAGAATGGTGGTACTACTGGTAACGAAACTGGGGTTGGTAATGCCAGACGGGGATGTTCTTATAAGGAGTTTGTGGCCTGCAAACAAAAGGAATTCGATGGAAAAGGTGGGGCGATAGCCCTAACCAGGTGGCTCGAGAAGATGGAGGTAGTCATTGATATAAGTGAATGCCTAGACAGTCAGAAGATTAAGTATGACACGTGTTCACTACAAGGCAAGGCGTTAACTTGGTGGAACACACAGATTCAGGCAAGAGGAAGAGAATCGGCAATGCAGATGAATTGGGATGAGTTTAAAGCATTAATCACCGAAGAGTACTGTCCACTCAATGAGATACAGAAGTTGGAGCATGAGATCTGGAACCATGCTATGGTAGGAGCTGGGCACGCAGCTTACACTGATCGTTTCCACGAGTTGGCAAGGCTGGTTCCACATCTGGTAACTCCGGAATCCAAGAGGATCGAAAGATACATTTGGGGACTCGTGCCTCAAATCCGGGCAATGGTAACTGCAGCAGCTCCTCCTACAATCCAGAGCACAATTCCGAAGGCGGGTACTTTAAAAGATGAGATGGTGAGAACGGGGGTTTTGGGAAAAGGAGCAGATAAGAGAAAGGATGTTGGAGAAGTGAGCAGGTTGAGTACCGGGAAATTCGACAAACAGGAAAAGACAACCAGGAATTTTGTGGTAGTGGCTCAGGGTAAGAAGGAATATGTCAGGCCACACCCTAAGTGCAATAGGTGCAACTTCCATCACCCCCAAGCAATGCTGTGCCGGGTGTGTGTAAATTGCATACGCCCGGGGCATCTAGCAAAAGACTGCAGAGGGGCGCTGAATCTGGTTGTACCAGTTAATACGGTTAAACCCACTGGGAATGCTAGGGTTTGCTACGAGTGTGGAAGTCCTGATCACTACCGGAACATGTCCCCTAGACTGAATCGGGCACCGGGTTAGCAAAGGAACAGTCAACAACAGGTGATGGCCATAGCCGGTAATCAAGGCCCGATGAATCAAGGAAATGCTGCCTGGGGGCGTGCGTTCGTCATCGCAGCAAATGACGCCCGTCAGGATCTGAATGTCGTTACGAGTACGTACTTGCTAATCATCATTTCGCATCCATATTGTTTGATATTTGAGCAGACAATAGCTTTATATCTTCTGAATTTGCTCATTTGCTCGACTTGAACCCTAGTAGGCTAGAAACTAGCTACTCCGTAGAAATGGCCAATGGTAGGATTGTACAGGCCGATGAGATTATGAGAAAGTGCTCGATGATATTGGAGAACCATGCCTTTGAAATAGACTTGATACCTGTTGAGTTAGGAAGTTTTGACGTAGTCGTGGGAATAGATTGGTTATCAAAACACGAAGCCAAGATTGTTTGTCGGGAAAAAGTAGTATGAATCCCCATGCCAGACGGAGAGGTGCTCAGGATTCAGGGAGAACGATCAGGGAGAAACCTAAAGCTTATCTCCTGCATGAAGACGCGTCGGTGTTTACAAAAGCAATGCTACGCGTTTCTGGCCCACGTTGTGGAAAACAAGGAAGAGGAGAGGAAGTTCGTAGACATTCCAGTAGTACGGGACTACCCGGATGTATTCCCTGACGACTTGTCCGGCATGCCTCCTCCTCAACAAGTGGAATTTCGCATAGACTTTGTTCCTGGAGCTACACCGGTAGCAAAGACGCCATATCGGTTAGCACCATCAGAAATGCAAGAGCTATCTAGCCAATTACAAGAACTATTGGAAAAGGGTTTTATCCGGCCGAGTCACTCACCATGGGGAGCACCATTCGTCTAAAAGAAAGATGGATCGTTTTGCATGTGCATCAATTACCGCAAGCTGAATAAACTAACCTTGAAAACTCGATATCCTCTTCCCAGAATCGACGATCTGTTCGATCAGTTGCAAGGAGCTTCGTACTTCCCAAGATCGACCTTCGTTCGGGATGCCATCAGGTAATGGTTTTCGAGGATGACATACCAAAAACAGCGTTTAGAACTCACTATCGGCACTATGAGTTCTTAGTCATGCCATTCGGACTGACTAATGCTCCAACTGTGTTCATGGACCTGATGAACCGAGTTTGTAAACCTTATTTGGATAAGTTCGTGATCGTATTCACAGACGACATACTTATCTACTCCCGATCGAAAGAGGACCATGAAGAACACTGTTAGGATCGTGTATGTACGGAGTACTAACTGATAATACGTGAAACCAGATCAAATAGTGCGAAATCCTATTTGATTGGTGATCCAATCAGTGAGAACGTTAATTTGATCGATATTAGAATAGACTACACGTTAAGAATGAGTAGAAATCGATCAAGAACGAACTATGAAGTTGGAATGATGAATAGGGACGCTAGGGACGGCTAGGGTACGTAAGTATTTGAAGTGTTTTCAATTGTTACGTTTTTCCACGAATTAAGTGGTATTTATAGGTTTGGAGTTTTCATTCGTGCGACTGAACCATTAGCATGGTTCATTCGTGCGACTGAACCATTAGCATGGTTCATTCGTGCGACTGAACCATTAGCATGGTTCAGTCGTGTGATTGAATCATGCGATTGAGTCATACGCACGACTGAAGGTTTAGTCGTGCGACTGAGTCAGTCTTATGTTTCAATCGTACGACTGATCCAGTCTCCTGGTTCAGTCATGCAACTGGTCCATAATCACGATGAATTCATGCATATGGTCCATTAGCATGAGCCATTAGCATGAACTATCAAACAACATCAAACCTATATAGTTAGTTCATACATGTGCAACACATTCAATATAATGATATCATGACATAATCAAAATATAAATCACACATCACAATGCACTTTATATCATTTATTCAAACCATTACATCAATTACACATGCGTAAGACATGAAAGACTTTTACATTTAAGCTCATAAACTAGGTACATTAACATGTATCAACAAACTCCCCCTTGGACCTAGTTTCCTCTATTGTCTAACACTCTTTATATGTTCTTCGAATTTCTTTACTTCTCCTCTTTCGTAACTCCTGCATGTATTTCAAATGCAAAGCAGAGTCGTATGAGGTGTTGAAACTGGAGAGCTTGTACAATGCCTTGTGAGTCATAGAACAGTGGCCACTTGTATAATGTATACACATCGTTAGCTGACAAGTTGGTTAGCCACATGGGGTCGAATACCCGGATAGTCTCTATTTTTCCTTCTCTATTCAGCACTATGACTGCTTCACCCGTCCTCCAATCATAATACCACCACTTGAAGTGTGGAGTGAAGTCCTGAGGCATTTCCCGCATAGGAATCTTAGACATTGTGTGCGGAGGACTCCACTTCAGCGTGATCTTAGGCTTTCCAGTTATAGGATCCACTTCAGACCTACGGATGTACCTCGTCGGTTATTGAGGTCTGAAGTTTACCCACCTGGTGTGGTATTCTTTCCTCGATGTTGCCTCAAACCAACCTGACATCTTTCTAGGATCAGCATATAACAGATTTAGGGTTGCCAGCTGGTTGAGCTCAAAACCAGGGAGAGTCTTCAAATCATGTGGATATCTGAAGTACTCTATTCCCTTCTCCCTCCTAACTGCATAGAAGTTAAGATCCTCAAAATACGCCCACGCAATAATCTTTCCAGACACTTTCTGATGGCGTTAGACTCTATAAATCTTTGTGTAGACATTCTGCTTTTGAGGCTCGCGCTGGGCTTTATTTTAGCGAAACAAGCTGCCCATTCAGCCTTTTTGGCATCCACACTTTCGTCTGTAGCTTGGGCAGTACTTTCTTCTTTCTCCTTTTCTTTCTCCAGTTCATCCAGCTTATCAAAAGTACCACTATCGAAGGTTTCACCCAAATTAGGGATAGCTTGTCCTTTCGGATCAGTGTACTGAGGATAGTGATCAGCAGTGGCATCCTCTATCTTGATTTCATCAACATCGTGAAGCTCATCATCACTTGCCACATCAACTGTAGGAGCATCTTTGACCAACTCGTCTAGATTCAGCCTGAAGATCTCAGCTAGCTGCTCATCCGACAGGTTATGGATTATCTCTCTTTCCTCTGGCGTGTAGCTAACATACCATCCGACTATCCCTTACAAGTCAAGAATCATTGTTAATTGATTCCTAACTTGCTGAAGGGGTTGGACATCAAACTCAACGGTCTGTTGCTTTTCATCTGTTTGATTAGACATTTCAAAACAACACAAGCACATCAGTAATCAAAACATTTATATTAATAAACATTGATAAACATTAATTACATAAGTGTAATACATATTTCAAAGTACAAGAGATAATCAAAATTAAAACATCTAAGCATTACTCTTGTCTTGATCACTTTGCTCTTCAGATTGAGGGGCAGAGGTGGACGATCCTGATTCTTGACGTCGTTTGGACCTTCGCTCCTGAGCCGATGGATCAAAGGCTGATGCAGATGCATCACCTTCTTACTCATCCTCGTCTCCCCCTTCCCGATCTTTGCCACTTCCTTCTCCTTCAATCGTATCATCATCATCTGACTCATCATCATTAGATGACTCGTCATCATCATCATCATCACCATCGTCACTATCACCTCTGATCTTGAGAGGTTCGCTCTTTGTTCCCTTGAGCTTTAGGCGTAGTTTCTTGTTTGTCCTCTCAACATCCTCAATACGCTTCACCGATGCCTTCAGAAGATCATTCTATGTGGTCAAGGCACGGTGAGCTCGAGTCATAGCTCTCTCAAGTTCAGCTTCTCTCTCAGTTAGCTGTATGATCTGTTGACTCTGAGCAATTGTCTTCTCTGTCAGCAGGGCAATCTGTTTGCCCTGCGCCGCATTGACATCCATCAACTAATTCATCTGGTTCGCTCGTATATCATCGGTGGCGAGCAGTTTGAGAACCAGACGGTTGAGGCTGGCAAGCTGTTCCTCTAGCCCAGCATTGGGCAGAGAGGATCTCAGTAGTACTGATAAGGTGGAAGGTCCGGCCCGAGATGTGGTGGGTGGAGTGGTGGATGTGGTATATATGGGAGTGGTGGTGGTAGTGGTTTGTGGTGGGTTGGATGAGATGGGTGGAGGGATGGTAGCTGTAGTGGTGGTAGGTGTAGTGGTGGTGGTAGGTGTAGTGGTGGTGGTTGGTGTAGTGGGTGTAGTAGATGGGGTGGCTATGGTGGTGGTAGGTATGGTAGGGGTGGTAGATGTAGTGGCTGAGGTGGACGGAGACGTCATCAGCATTACGCGTCATCTCTTGACCGTCCTGCCATGTGGCTGAGCCATCCTCTTAAGCTGAGAGCCCTTGAGCTTTGTGCTTCCCCTGGGCTTGGCTGAGGAGGAGAGTATGTAGGTTCAGCAGTGTCTGTCCTCTCTCCCTCAGCCCTGCATCCTCTAACCACCTCCATGCCCCTCTCTATAGCCACCACACGACTACCCACAGTCCGTATGAGTGGCTCCTCATCCGACTCTTCATCTCCCTCATCATGAAGAAAGTCCCGATGGATGGGCACCTGCTCCAATCCACCGGGAGCTGATGAACTGACATATGGGGGTGGTGGAGACATAGTATCTGTCTCAGTGTCCCTTGGTACACTCGAGCCTGTATCTCCACCACCCTGATGATCGTCGTCGTTGTCATCGTCCTCGTCATCAATCGGAGCCAGTACCGGCTCAATGTCCGAATCACTATCAACGTGACACCACTTTTTCCTAGCTGGTGCCACGTAATCCTCACGGGCCAGATGCCCAAACATTCTCCTGACTGGGGGTTTCACCTGCTTCCCCCGGTACACTCTCATCCTGCCCAAGGTGGTATCATCCATCACCTCGAGCAACATAACATCGTCGTTCTCCTTCGGTAGGGAAAGAAGTTTCTGATCTATGATCATCTGTAGAAGTCTTGGGTACATGCAGAACCCTTCCTTCCCCTTGGCCTCTATATTCTCGACCATGTACGAGAAGATCATCTGGGAGAAGCTGAACGGGTGGTTCAGCACCAGAGCCACATTGGCGTTCTGGGATTGATCTGAGAGCTCATCAAATCCCCCTCTTCTCGAAGCAATGCACTTCAGAATCACGTGTGCTAAGTACTTGAACTGGGGACACAGGTTGCTTTTGTTGAGCACACCTGCGTTGATGTCCCCAGAGTACTTTATCTGTAGAAAGCAACCTCTAACCGTCAAAGGTTGAAGCTTGGTTGGGTGATCCTCATCATCACTCAACTCCAGGACTTGCCTGAGATCAGCTGCAGTAATGCTGATCTCCTGTCCAAAAATCGAGCTCCGTGTACAATATGGCTCAATGGACCTATCAACGGTTGCCCCTTCCAAGAAGGTCTGCTGGAGTGATCTGTATAGAGTACACTGTGTAGACATAGCCCTGAAGATCCTTGATCTCCTCAAAAAAGCAATAATACCAGCAAACTCAGCAGCATTCCGAGTGGTGGCATCTATGTGAGCACAAATGTTGTGCTTGGTGTTGATGATCCACCTATCTTCCATGATTTTGTAACACAAGACACATTAACTGAGATTTGTCCATAACGGAAACTATTGAAATTTAAACTGTTCTGAGATCAGTCTGGTTCAATCGAGATATTGAGCCATACTACTGAGTTTAGTCGTGCGATTGAGCATGCGGCTGAGTTCAACCGGGATATTGAGCCATACGACTGAGTTCACTCGTGCGATTGAGCATGCGGCTGAGTTCAACCAGGCGATTGAGCATGCGGCTGAGTTCAATCGTGCGATTGAGCTCATATGCCTTGTTCATTCGGGCGATTGAGCTCATACGCCTTGAAGTTCATTCAGAGTGTCTATTCGCCTGACTCTCTGTTCGACACTCTAAACTTGAGTCTAGGTCAAAACTTGATGTTAGCTATCGTTTTTAGTCTCGTTAGATTCGCAGGGACCCCAACTATCACTGAAACACCTTTAAACCGACAATCTTGTTCATTTAAATGGTCTATTTTAGGGTTTATCTCTCAGTTATTTGATTTAACAATTTAGGTCACATTAGATTTGTTTTAACTAGTTGTTTGACCTTGAATCGTTCGCAAATTACTTGTAGAAGAGTATAACCAAGGTTAGAACTCAAATCAGAATGTAATCTCAAAAATTCAAAATTTTGGCAGCATAACAGTGTAAAGGCGGTTTTGGAAATTTTTGAAGTCTGGTGGGGATTCCGACCGACTGAGCCTCTATTTATACAGAATAGGGCTTCAGTCGTGCGACTGGACCAATACTCATGGCTTAATCGTGCGACTGAGGTTCAGTCGTGCGACTGAACCATACTCCTCTTTTCATTCGTACGACTGGCTCAGTCTTGTGGTCCAATCGTATGACAACCTCATACTCATGGTCCAATCGTATGACTGGCCCATTCTCATGGTCCAATCGTATGATTGGCTCATACTAATGATTCAGTCGTACAATTGGTTCATACTTATGATCCAATCGTGCGATTAATTCATACTCATGAGTTGACTTCATACTTTTCCAAACGTTCAATTTTCACTTTTGATGGATAAAACATTATGTGCACCGATCATCTCAGACATGATCCTTTTAACGAAAAACCATGTGATCACCTCAGACGTGATCCTTTTAATTAAAACCTTTTGATCACCTCAGACGTGACCCTTTTACCTTTAAAACTTTGATCATCCCAGATATGATCCTATTAACTTTGCAATAATTTGGTCACCTCAGTCGTGACCCTTTTAAAGTATGATTCACAGAGTTCGTCTTGTTACATAGTCCGACATGAAAGACAATAACTAGAAATGGAAAACAACTTGAAACCTAAACAAAACAAGACATATTTTGTGTTTTTGTTTGAGGTGGGTTGAAAATTATTAAATTATCATTTAACCGAGTTCTTCCCCTGAGCAGAATGATTTAAGTTTGATTGATCATCTTTGGAGAGATTCATATGGAATCATACATGTGTATCATAATCATTTGGGACTCTTGGATATATCTTTAAGTTAATGATCCTTATTACTCTCAGAGTCACAAGCACTCACAAAAAATCATACTAGAGCTATAAGAGGCACACAATGATTTTGACTGTCAAGAGTGCAGCCATGACGATTATCAGTATTGTTGTCCACTTAAATCCATACACAGACATTTGACTCACATTGGTGATTAGATTGTATTATTTCAACAAGCATTTGTGGATCCCACACTTATATGGTAATCAACATTCCTCGGGAGATTTGTGAGCGGTCTACGGGTATTGAGACAAAAAGAAACTATTCTAAGAGCTTTCAAAGAGATGCAAAGCCTCAGGTCAGTGCCATCACATTGCAGAGAGGCGCAAACCACAATGAATTCTAGAATATTTATGTTGTGCTTATCCTCAGGTCAATGCCATCGCACAGCAGAGAGGCACACGACCTATCTTCTTGTAAGAGCATTTTTTTCTTTTACACATAACGCACCAACAACATTAGTCGTTTGTTTGATTGCGTTCATCATTCTTTTCATGTGCTTTGCTCATTTTTATGGTCGTCCGCACATATTTGTGGCGTTTATTTGCTCGTCACCCCTTATTGGAAATGCGTTGATTGTGTTAACCAGGGATAAGATGGAAGCCCACAGCCTATTGAACAATTTAGTTTAAATTGTTTCATGAAGGAAGTCTAGTTGTCTATTGTGTTGAATCTACCGACACATCGTACAATAAACTAGCAATCTCTAGGCCTACTTTCTCTATGTAACCTCAGTAACAGACTAGTGTTCTTTCATTTTTTCTTTATTTGGCTCAGACTTTCTAGACTTGTAATTTTAATATAACATTATGATATTTTCAGTCATTTTAAAGTCCCAAACAATTAGTTCCCTGTGTACTATCATTTTCTATGATATTGAATCAATCTCACAGTTTTGATTTGATTTTAGCCTATCTGCCCGCCCCTTTTTTTTTAAGTAAATGAATACTGCATAAATACTGAACCTAGACTGATCTCCCCCTAAAATTCTAAAACGGAAAATCTTTTTGTGTTTTTGGATTCTTAAGACAGGAAAAATAAAGAAAAATAAAATAAAAATTAGAAAGATGGACTACGAACTCGATTCCTCTGGAATCACATCACTTTTCTTTTTTACACCATTGACCTCTAATAGATATAAAAACCAAGGTTTATCAAATGCTTTTGTGTAGAGGTCGGCGCGTTGAAACTCCGTATTAATTTTAACAACATCGATTAATTGCTTTTCAAAACAATCACGTATAAAGTGATACTTAGTGCTGATGTGTTTAGTTTTAGGATGTTGGACTGGATTTTTTGTTACGGCTATGGCAGCAGAATTATCAACATAGATAGGAGTGTTAGAGAATTTCAAACCGTAGTTGCGCATTTGCTGTTGAATCCAGATGATTTGTGAACAACAATTTGTAGCAGCAACGTATTCAGCTTCACATGTTGACAGAGCAACGGAGGTCTGCTTCTTACTATGCCAGGTGACTAACCGTCTACCAAAGAATTGACATCCTGCTAATGTTGACTTGTAATTCATTTTGCATCCGCCATAATCCGAGTCACTATACGCTGTAAGCTCAAAATCGTCATCATGAGGATACCACAACCTGAGTGTTGGAGTACCCTTCAGATAGCGAAAAATCTGTTTAACACCAATGAGATGGTTGACTTTCGGTTTCGCCTGATATCTGAACAGAGACACGTTGCATACATGATATCAGGATGAGATGCTGTGAGATACATCAGGGATCCAATCATTCCTCAATATTGTAGCATCAACCAGATTACCATTTTCATTGGGTGCCACATCATGATTTGTGGCAAGTGGAGTTTCAGCTGCTGCAGCATTCTCCATATCGAACTGACTTAGGATATCTCCTACATACTTGGTCTGATGTAGAAAGATTCCCTTTGGTGTCTGATCCACCTGTAATCCTAGGAAGAATTTCATCTCCCCCATTGCACTCATCTCAAATTTTGCTTTCATGACACACTCAAATTCTTTACATAACCCTTCATTTTTAGAACCGAAGATTATGTCATCAACATAAATCTGTACAAGCAGTAAGTCTCCATCCTTTTCTTTGATGAATAGTGTACAGTCAATAACTCCTCTGCGAAAACCATGTTTCACCAGATGAGTTAAGAGTTTCTCATACCATGCTCTCGGGGCTTGATGGAGCCCGTAAAGAGCCTTATCCAGCTTGTAAACACTGTCCCGAAGGTAGAGATCCTCAAATCCTTCGGGTTGACTGACATACACTGTCTCACGAATTTCCCCATGAAGGAATGTACTCTTGACATCTAGTTGATAGACTTTGATCTTCATGTAAGATGCATAGGCTAGGAAGATACGGATTGCTTCCATTCTAGCCACAGGTGCAAACACTTCATTGTAATCGATTCCTTCGACTTGTCTAAAACCTTGTACGACAAGTCGAGCCTTGTTTCGAATTATGACCCCTTGGTCATCTGTCTTGCATTTCAAGACCCATTTAGTGCCAATGACCTTGGCACCTTTTGGTCTATCCACCAGTGACCATACGCCTAGCTTCTTAAACTGTAGAAGTTCTTCTTGTATGGCATTGACCCGTGCCTCATCATTTAAGGTTTCACTGACATATTTTGGCTCAAATTGAGATACAAAACATTGATACGCACCATCGTGAAGATATCCATTTTCCATTACTGAGGCATAATCAGCTGAGTATAGCTGATTTATGGTCTGTACTCCCGATCTAACATCTCCAATGACATTTTCCAAAGGATGGTTAACATTTATCCGGGTTCCAGGAGTGGTGGGAACAACTACCTTATTATCCAGATTTGGAATATCATGTGCTGTTGGATTATGAGGTTCCGACACTTTGGCAACTTCTGGTTCAGTTGTGGGTGTACTTGAATTAGTAGGAACTGTTCTGCCTGTTCCACATTTTCAGTCTTAATTGCTTCATCATCAGAAGATGAGTCGCTTACATCAAGTTCTCCCCCTAAAGTATTAGAGGAATCATCTAGTGGAATCGATGTTGTTGAGTCTTGTGGTGGTAAGTTGAGAACCTCATTCATCATTTTAGTCGATAACTCATCATCAGTGGGAGTAGACGGTAGATTGAAGGATTTAAAGAATCCATTATAATCAAAGAAAAATGACGGTCCTTTTCCAGCAGGGGGTGGTGAATCTTTGAACATCAATGTTGCACCATACTTCTACTTGACCTGTTGAGTTGTTATAAACTCTCTTGTCAGGTATGCTGTATCCAAGAAATATACCTTCTACTGCCTTCTCACTAAACTTTCCTGTCTGAGTTTTCTTCAGAAGCATGCATGGTGCGCCAAACGGTTCTAGATACTCTAGATTGGGTTTACGTCGCTGGAGCAGTTCATAACATGTTTTCCCATGTCGTTTGACCACCAAGACTCGATTGAGCGTGTAGCAAGCATTGGCTTTCGCCTCATTCCAAAATTGAATTGGTAGTTTCGAGTCAGCTAGCATTGTTCTGGAGGTCTCTATCAAGCTTCGATTCTTCCTTTCAGCAACGCCATTCATTTGTGGAGTGTAGGCAGAAGTAAATTGATGTATGATTCATCTTTCTTTACAGTATGTCTCCATCCACTGATTTTTGAACTCAGTGCCATTGTCTGATCGGATCTGTCATACTTTCAACTTTTAGAGTGATTCCAAGGTAGTAACCAGCTGTTTGAATGAGTCAAAAGTTTCTGATTTGGCTTTCAGAAACATCACCCAAGAGAACCTTGAGTAATCATCTGCTATTACAAAGCAATACCTGTCACCAGCAATGCTCTGTGTACTGATAGGACCAAACAGATCCATGTGTAAAAGCTCAAGTGGAAGATCAATTGAATGAACTTTCTTGGACTTGTGAGCTTTCTTGGTCTGTTTTCCTTTCTTACACGCCACACAAAAATCAGGAAGTTGGAAGTTTTTGACAGTTACTCCATTCACCAAATCATTCTGTATCAAATGATTCATCTTCCTTGGATTAATGTGTCCTATTCTCCTATGCCAGGAGATTGACTCTTTCTCAGTTGCCTTTGACAAGAAGCATTGAACCGTGTGATCAGTTGTGGATGCTTTTGATAGATCCAAGACATACAAATCGTTGTATCTTGAAGCTGACATAAGAACTTTATCCTCCTCAATCACATAGTCCTTTTTCAACATGTAGCACTTCTTATTGTCGAATAAAACCTTAAATCCTTTGTCACAGATATGGGAAACAGGAAGTAAGTTGTTCTGTAGTTACTAAACGTAGTTGACCTTATCAAACTTAACTTTCTCATTTCCTACTTCGCCTTGTGCTGTTATGTAACCTCCTTTGTTCCTAGCAAATGAAACATGTCCCCCTTTAATTTGTCTGACGTTGAAAAGGAGAGACGAGTTCCCTATCATGTGCCTGGATGCCCCACTATCAATAATCCATGTATTTATGATAGCACTATAACGGACACCCTGCACATGCAAAGAAGCTTATCAGTTCAGATTTGGCACCTAAGCCTTAACTGGCTTGGGTGTCTTGGAGGAATCACACATCATAAACTCAACCCATTGACCTTCAGAAGATGAGGGCATATCTTTCTTCTTAATTTCCTTACTATCAGAAAAATTACTTGACTTTTCTTTCCATAAGCCAGTTTTGTGTAAGGCCTGTTTGTGATAGACAGACGACTGGCTTATTGTTTGAACTTTAGGTTCACTAATACTCTTTGGTGGAGCAGTAGATATCCTTTGATTAAAACTTTGTTTGGTATCATTAAGTTCAATTTTCTTTTTGGGAGTCTGATAGTAAGGACAATTTGAAGATATATGTCCTCGTTTTCCACAATTGTAGCAAGATCTTACTTCTACAGATTTAGGAAAATATTTATGAGGGTTTGAGTTTTGCACAGGTGTGACCTTTGTCTGTTTGGGTTTAAGAACTTCCTTCTTAGATGTTTCAGTCTGATTAACAAAATTAATTGTTTTAACGTTTTGTACATCTTTAACTTGCACTTTATTTGGACTTTGACGTGGAGCACGTGATTGGTTAACTGATTTGGTTATTTTAGGTTCAAAAATAGACATGTTTGAACCTGACTTTACATTAACTTTTTCGAATTGTTCATCCAAATTCACAACAGGCATCTTACCTTTAGATTTCAAAGTAGCCTCCTTCTGTTTAGTGATCTTCACTACAAGTTTAACTGTGGAATCGGGATCACTAACCAAAGGAGTGGAGACCATATGATCCTTTACTGGGTTATCATTTACAGGTCTACACTTTGTATTTAAAAGGATTTCATATGGTGCTGCTACTACCTTGTACCCCAGACCTTCCCCATTGTTTCGTTCTTTCACTAAGTTTTGAACTATGTGAGAAGAACTAGCCCAACTATGCAGTTTTTGTTTAATGAATTTACCTCGACTTCCAAAACTACATTTTCCTTTTTGGTCTCTTCTAAATAATTTAGATAAAACTTTATATCATTTAATTGATTTAATGTAACAACCTCGGCTCCCTTAGTTGTTTTCCTAAAAGTTCTATCCTTTCTTTAAAACTGCACTCATTTTGTTTTACAATACGATTAGCCTCAGTGCATAGTTGTAAATCATTTACTAAGTTATCATTGTGTTCTGATAACCTAGCAAATTTCTAGTCAATGCTTTCTCTAAACTTATCACAGTCATGACAATCATGTTTATCAAATAACTGGTCTAAAGAACTTACCTGTGATGAATCGGTTGGGTTAGTCATCAAAGCAGATTCAGATCCTTTTGTGACAGGAGATTCAGTACTTGTTGCTCTAAGATCTTCTTCAACCAGGTGATTTACCACGTTTGCAGCTTCTTCAACATCCTACATTGCTTGCTCAGCTGCACCCTCACTTTCACTAGCAGGATCATCATCTACTGCTTCAACAAAGGCAATATTTGATTCTCCAGGAGAAACAAACCTGAAGGACCAGTCTTGTCCATCATCTTGAGCTGTAAGAGCTTTTGTATCCTTGCTCGAAGAAGCCGTTCCAATTTGTTCCTTGTCTTGACGGGTGAAGGATGAAAATGGGTTTCCATTACCTGTTTTCTTGGGCTTTACACATTCACGTTTAAAATGCCCCTTCTCACCACAGTTGAAGCATGTTACCTTGGTTTTGTCAAAACCAAATGTCGTGTCCTTTGTAGCTACTAGGTTATGTCCTGTCTTCTTGACAAACTTTTTAGCTCTTCTGACTGCACTTGACAAGGCCCACATAATATCCATTCTTTCTAGCTCATTTTCATCAACTTGCTCGTAGTCTTCATCTGCAAGGTGACAATTCCAATCTTCCTGGCAACTAAACCATCATAGGATTGGACAACAGCTGCAAGAAGATCCATGTGCTCCTTTGCAACTTCCACAGTGATATTACCGAGATTCTCGGTCTTCAACTTTGTAGAATTGGCTTCATGCACTATATATCGAGTAGGAGATGACCCTGACATTTCTGGTGCTGAAGCTGTGGATGAGGTAGTAGCAGATGAATTGGACACATAGGCTATTTGTAGAATTGCTCCTGAAACAGCTGGAGATGAAACCGAGTTGTAGTGTGAAGGATTCTAAACATAGGATCCTTTCTTTGACTTGTACTTCATCCTCAGCTCTTCTTCTCTTAACTTCAAGATGAAGTCATTTATGTCCAACATTGCTAAAATGTCATTCTGTCTGATATTGGACACAAATGAATCCCATTTCTCAGGTAACCCATCAGCAAAACTTGAAACTTTGTCTTCCATTGATGTGGTTACACCATGAGTGTGCAATTCACTTATGAGATGATAGAACCTGTCAATTATGTCATCCAGGCTCTCATTCCCAATTGATGAGAAATTGTCAAACTCCTTATTGAGAGCCTTAGCCTTCAGTGCCTTTAACGTTTCATTGCCTTCATACCTCTTTTCCAAGGCCTCCCATAGCTTCTTAGACTGCTTATTCTCAGAGAATTGATGAAATATGTCTTTAGGTATTGACTGAGTCAGCAGGGCATAAGCTTTCTTTTCAGCATTATGCAAAGTCTTTTGTGATTCACTCATTCCCCCCAAAGTAAGTTTTACCCCATTAGCACTGACTGGTACCACGTAACCAGTCTTAATAGAAGTCCACAGATTGGGATCAACTCCGTTTAAGTAAATCTCGAATAGGTGTTTCCATTGTGGATAGTTATCTAACGTGATAAGCTTTGGCGGTTTATTGTGATTTCCTATCTCATTTTCCAGAAGCAGAAGGTTCTGGATGCGTGAGTCCTTCCCGGCAGTAAACGCAGCAAACTGATCTTCCATTTGTATAAGCTTGAGACTTGGAGAACAGAACAATTTCAATCATACGAATGGACTATACGAATGGTTCACTTGTACGAATGAAGGGTGCGAATGAATTCAATCGTGTGATTGGATTCAGTCATGCGTATGAACTAGACGAATGGACTCAAACGACTGGAGCTGTTCAGTCGTGCGAATGAAGGATGCGACTGAGTTCAGTCATGCGAATGGAGTGTACGAATGAGTTCAATCGTACGAATGAGCTATTCGTGCGACTGAAGGCTGCTGTTTTGGCAAAATCATTGGTTTTGACACTTTGACACAAAAACGTGATTTTTCAAGAACCCTAATCTGCCGTATAGTGAACAATCGAAACTTTAAGGTCAGAAAACTTCGAAAACACCTTTTTACTCAAAAAATTAACTCTTTTGAATGAAAACGTTAAGTTTAACACCAAAAACTAATCGAATCACACGCAAAATCAAGAGCCAAAGCTCTGATACCACTTGTTAGGACCGGGTACGTACGGAGTACTAACTGATAATGCGTGAAACCAGATCAAATAGTGTGGAATCCTATTTGATTGGCGATCCAATCAGTGAGAATGTTAATTTGATCGATATTAGAATAGACTATACGTTAAGAATGAGTAGAAATCAATCAAGAACAAACTATGAAGTTGGAATGATGAACAGGGACGCTCTGGACGGCTAGGGTACGTAAGTATTCGAAGTGTTTTCAATTGTTACGTTTTTTCATGAATTAAATGGTATTTATAGGTTTGGAGTTTTCATTCGTGCGACTGAACCATTAGCATGGTTCAGTCGTGTGACTGAATCATGCGATTGAGTCATACGCACGACTGAAGGTTCAGTTGTGCGACTGAGTCAGTCTTATGTTTCAATCATACGACTGATCTAGTCTCCTGGTTCAGTCGTACGATTGGTCCATAAGCATGATGAATTCATGCGTATGGTCCATTAGCATGAGCCATTAGCATGAACTATCAAACAACATCAAACCTATATAGTTAGTTCATACATGTGCAACACATTCAATATAATGATATCATGACATGATCAAATATAAATCAAACATCACAATGCACTTTATATCATTCATTCAAACCATTACATCAATTACACATGTGTAAGACATGAATGACTTTTACATTTAAGCTCATAAACTAGGTACATTAACATGTATCAACAAACACCCCCTTGGACCTAGTTTCCTCTATTATCTAACACTCTTTATATGTTCTTCGAATTTCTTCTTAGGGCTTGTGTAATCGAATTTGGTGGTAGTTGGGACACCCATCTACCTTTGATTGAGTTCTCTTACAACAACAGCTACCATACGAGCATTAGGTGTGCTCCGTTCGAAGCCCTGTATGGAAGAAAATGTAGGTCTCCAGTTTGTTAGGCAGAGGTAGGTGAGAGTCAGTTAACAGGTCTAGAAATCATTCAGGAGACAACCGACAAGATTTTTCAGATCAAGGACGGACTACAAGCAGCCAGAGATCGTCAAAAGAGCTACGCCGACAACTGTCAGAAACCTATGGAATTTAACGTGGGAGATCGCGTTTTACTTAAAGTCTCTCCTTGGAAAGGGATTGTACAGTTTGGAAAGAAAGGGAAGTTAGCCCCAAGATATGTAGGACCATTCAAATCATAGAAAGAATCGGTCTAGTGGCATACCGATTAAGGTTACCACAAGAACTCAGCGGTGTATATGATACGTTCCACGTATCAAACCTCAAGAAGTGTTTGACGGATGAATCCCTTCATATACCAATTGAGAAAATCAAGATTGATGAAAAGCTTCATTTTGTCGAACAACCCATAAAAATTATGGATCGAAAGTTCAAACGATTGAGCCGCAATAAGATACCGATTGTCCACGTGAGATGGAACTCTAAACAGAGTTTACATGGGAACGGGAAGACCAGGTAAAACTCAAATACCCGCATCTGTTCGTGGATAATACTCCTGGACCTAACTCCAGCTGAATTTTGGGACGAAATTCTCTCAACTGGGGGATACTGTGATACCCGTCACCGAAAGGTCCATCAATTAACGTGGTATTTGTTAACCTTTTTTGAATATTCAACCTTGTTTCACATTCAATTTGTTTTAGTTTCAAATTTTTACTTCATTATTTATGTGCGTTGTTGTAAGTGTGCACAAATAATTAAATATTAAAAACCTAATAAAATTCTACCCAATATTTTCCCCATTCCCCTTAAGTTTTTAAGAAAATAATAGCATGTAAAAGTTATTTTATCATTAATACTACTAACATTATTATTATTACCATTATTATTATTATTATTATTATTATTATTATTATTATTATTATTATTATTATAATTACTATTATTATTATTATAATTATTAAAGTCGTAAATTATTATTGTTACTACAATTATAATTATCATTATTATTATTACTGTTATCATTATTATTAAAGCTATTATTAGCATTATTATTAGTAATGTTATTACCATCATTATTGTTATTATCAATAATATTGTAAAATTATATCATTAATATACTATTATTAATATAATTAACAAAGTCAGGGTCCCAATTGTAATTAATCAAACTTGAAGAGTTAATTGTCTTGGAAGTCCAGGGACTATAGGTGCAATTTTCTAAATTCTGAAATGGGTATAAATACCCATGTTCAGCCGCTATTTCTCCATATCCTAAACCCAACCATCACCGATCACCCCCTGTTCTCCGATCATTCTTCTCTGTTTCTCCGGCAATCACTACCGCCGGCGTCCCCTCTTGACATTTCGCAGGTAGACGACCATCGTTGTCCCTTATTTCATCCTATTTCGTCCTTTTCGCGTCGGTTTTGGGTGTATCCAGGTGTGCGAGTGTTGTTGAGGGTCTTTGTGGGCATGAATTGCCTAAATATGTTGGGAATCGATTTCTGTATGTGTTGTTGTGCAATTCGAGTGGTCATAGCAGCCGAAGGCTGCTGTGCACACTCCGACACCCCTATGTTCTGCGTATGCGTCTGTATGCTTGCCCTTGTGCGACTGAATGTGTGCTGTGTGAATGAGCTGTTTCGCACGAATAGGTTGTGTATCGTACGAATGAAGGTCATTCGTGTGCGAATGGTTGGTATTCGTGTACGAATGACTATGGTTGTGCATGAATGAATGTCGAGTCATGTGATTGAGTGTGTGTGTGCGAATGAATGTTGTGTCATGCAAATGAGGGTGTGTGCAAATGAATGTTGTGTCGTGCGAATGAGGGTGTGTGCGTATAAATGTTGTGCCGTGCGAATGTGTGTGTGGGACTGGATATGTTGGTGCAAATGAGTGTTGTGTCGTACGACTGAATGGTGATTCATACGAATGAAGGTTGATTCGTGCGAATGAAGGTTGATTCGTACAAATGAAGGTTGATTCGTACGAATGAAGGTTGATTCGTACAAATGAAGGTTGATTCGTGCAAATGGATGTTGAGTCGTGCGACTGAAGGTTGTTTGTGAGTGAATGCATTCTTGTGTGCAGTGTGTGTGGGTCGTGTGATGTTAAAGTAACATTGATACAGTTACCATTACTAATGTCATTTTTAATATTATCATCATGATTATTACTAATATTATCACAAATATAATCAATATAATCATTATTACAATTACCAAGACTAACATTAGTAATTACTAATATCCTATTTACTTTTATCGACATAATCATTTTGTCATACTGAGTACACCCCTTTTGTAACAATGAAATCCTTAACACTGATATCATTATCAATGGTGACGATTCCTACGGCATGATTCTATATAAGATCTTATACTTATGTCTGCTTGTGTGTGTATTGCGCGACCGATCCGACCTGAACCGATCGAACGCATCTATTCTCTTTGAGCATCTCTGTAATACTTAACAATAATTATTAATAGGTGTTTGATTGATTGTTGCTTTCATCTTCTGGAATCTTTGTTCATCTATTTCTATCTGTACGCATGCACACCTGCATGCACGCACACCTGCATGCACGCACACCTGCATGCACACACACCTGCATGCACGCACACCTGCATGCACGCACACCTGCATGCACGCACACCTGCATGCACGCACACCTGCATGCACGCACACCTGCATGCACGCACACCTGCATGCACGCACACCTGCATGCACGCACACCTGCATGCACGCACACCTGCATGCACGCACACCTGCATGCATGCATCCATACATGCATGCATCCTACACATACATGCATGCATCCATCCATGCATGCATCCATCCATGCATGCATCCATCCATGCATGCATCCATCCATGCATGCATCCATCCATGCATGCATCCATCCATGCATGCATCCATCCATTCATGCATCCATCCATGCATGCATCCATCCATACATGCATCCGCCCATGCATGCGTCCGTCAATGCATGCGTCCGTCCATGCATGCGTCCGTCCATGCATGCGTCCGTGCATGCATGCGTCCGTGCATGCATGCGTCCGTGCATGCATGCGTCCGTGCATGCATGCGTCCGTGCATGCATGCGTCCGTGCATGCATGCGTCCGTGCATGCATGCGTCCGTGCATGCATGCGTCCGTGCATGCATGCGTCCGTGCATGCATGCGTCCATGCATGCATGCATACATGCTTGCATACATACATGCATGCATACATACATGCATGCATACATACATGCATACATACATGCATGCATGCATACATACATGTGTTGGGTTTGTTAGACTCCTTATCAAAGTTGTTTAACCTTTTAAACATGAAAACGCAGCAGAAACAAGGCTAAATATTATGTTTTATAATCTGAAAATTAAGCATATTATATGTCAAGAACAAACCCAAGAACAAAATGATAATTTATATGTGAAAGAACTAGCATTTAAACAAACTATAACAACCAAAAGAAAACCATGGAACTACCTTCCAAGAGCTGTCAAAAAAGTGAGATTGAAGGAGAGGATGAGGTTCTTGAAAGACCAAAACACCAAAGTAGATGTCCTCAAGCTTGCATACCCACAAGCATCAAGCAACCACCTTTCTTGCTAGGATTTGAACACCAAAATGACCAAGATATGGCTGCTGAAAAACCCTTTTTTCAGCCTTGTTTTTCTTCAAAGAGATGAGAGAAAATGGTCCTTTGCATGTATGAGAGAGATGGAAGAATGGAGTGTGTGTAGTTATCTTGTGTATCTTTCCAAGACAACAACAAACAAATTAAAACCCACAAAGGGGGCGGCTGAATTTGGTCCAAAATGGGGTTTCCCCCATTTTTGTAATCTTCCATTAATTGTAACTAGTTATTAAATAGTTATGTAATTAACCTTTATTATATAACTCATACACACACTTTTATTATTTGATGTTATTTAACCAACTTAAATATCCTTACAATAATACCCATGAACAAAATATCCTTATAAGTTATTCCATCTCACATACAATTTATTTAGAAAACCTATTTTCTAAATTGGTGTAAATATTTAACTACATGATCATATCATCAATTAAATATTTATTGGTGTTTGCTAAGCGTGTTATTGGGTATGGCCCGACTTGGATCATAACGTACTAACCACATCAATGTTCTATGTGTCTTGGGCATAAGAATAATCCTACAATCTCCCACTTGCACAAGATTCATAAAAGATTGATGCAAGTAGTAAATACCGCCTAACAACGGTTTACTACCCTTAATACGCATGGCTAAAAGCCATTCAATAACATCATCCCCTTCAAGTATCCAACTTAAAATGATTTAGGTGAATCAATCAATTATCCTTTTGTTACATATGTCATGTTAAATCCAAGGACACAGAATGATCATTCCTTGTTGATTTAACTTAATCAGGCCTTAGACATCTTGCTCTCAACGAATAAGAGGAACAAATTCCATCTTGACTACATACGTTTCTCACAATCACCTTGTGTCAAACCTGAACATAGCCTTATGTACTGTCCATTATTTCAAAGCGGTGAAGAACTAGCTCAAGGTATAACACTTGGTGAATATCAAAACCCAATATGTATCTCAGGTCAGAGGATACCAAATGATATTCATCTTTACTCAAATTTACTTATGATCAATCAAGAAGATTCCATGTAGTAAAATTTGAGACGCGGGTCAGTCCAATATTCATATCCCACAAATATCTATGAACCTTGGCAGCAACCAATTGCTCTATATTCATGCTTTATGAATAGCCACCAATCCATGTTCATAATAGTCTTACGTTCATATTTGTTCCCACAAACATGACCGACTAGGAACATTTAGAATAATAAACATATTCATGGATGTAAACATGCTAAAAGGAACATAACTCAAAATATCACAAATATATAAAAGAGTTAAATATTACAATTGTTCCAAACTTTAAATACTAAACGGATCAATTCCAATCACTAGAATATCGAAGTCCTAAGGCACAAGTATGACTTTCATGCTTTGCCCTTTCAAGGAGCTTCGTGAGTGGATCCATAATGTTCTGATCGGTGTGAACTTTACAAATACATATCTTTTCCTTTTTAACTTCATCCCTTATGTAGTTGAATCTCCGTTCAATGTGTCTAGTCTTTTGATGCGCACGGGGTTCCTTGATTTGCGCAATCGCACCCTCATTATCACAAAAGATTTCTAGGGGGTCTTGAATGGTAGAGACCACCCCTAGATCGGCAATAAATTTCTTTATCCATGCAGCTTCCTGAGCTGCTAATGAGGCGGCTATGTATTCGGATTCTGTAGAGGACAATGCTACCACGTCCTGCTTTGAACTTTTCCAGGACACTGCTCCTCCATTCATAATGAAGACATACCCGATTGTGATCGAGAATCATATCCATCAGTTTGGAAACTCGCATCCATGTAACTCTTTACAACGAGTTCCTCTTCATCAGATCCGTATATTAGAAACATATCCTTAGTCATCCTAAGGTATTTCAATATACTTTTAACAGCCATCCAATGGCTATTACCTGGGTTCTGCTGATATCTACTTGTCATGCTTAATGCGCATGACACGTCCAGTCTAATGCATATCATCGCATACATGATGGATCCTATAGCAGACTCATATGGGATGTCCTTCATTCGATCTTGCTCATCCTTTGAGCTTGGACATTAAGATGTACTCAATATTGTCCCTCTTTGAATAGGTACCATACCTTTCTTAGAGTTTTCATCTTGAACCTTTTCAAGATTTTATCAATGTATGCACTTTGGTTTAAACCTATCAACCGCCTCGATCTATCCCTATAGATCTTTATTCTCAAAATATAGGCGGCTTCACCGAGACCTTTTATGGAAAAACAACTTCCAAGCCAGGTTTTGACACCTTCCATGGTTGGAATATCATTTCCAAATCGTAGTAAATCATCAACATACAATACTAAGAATGTAATTATGCTCCCACTAGACTTCTTATATACATAAGCCTTGTCAGCATTCTTGATGAAACCAAATTTCTTGATCTCTTCATTATAACATTGATTCCAACTTCTCGATGCTTGTTTTAATCCACAGATTGATCTCTTTAACTTGAATACTTTATTAGGATGTCATGGATCGACAAAACCATCAGGCTGAACCATATGGACAGTCTTTTCGAGATGTCCATTAAGAAAAGCGGTTTTAACATCCATTTGCCAAATCTCATAGTCATAATGAGCAGCTATGGCAAACAATATCCTAATTGACTTTAGCATTGCCACAGGAGAGAAGGTTTCATCACAATCAACCCCTTGAGTTTAAGTTAAACCTTTTGCTACAAGTTTTGCTTTATAAGTATCCAAGTTTCCATGCATATCCATTTTCTTCTTGAAAACCCACTTGCATCCAACCAGTTTGGTGTTAAGTGGAGGGTCAACCAATTCCCAAACTTGGTTGTTATACATGGATTGCATCTCTGCATTCATGGCTTCCAGCCATTTGTCACAATCCAAATTGGACATTGCATCATGGTATGTAGTTGGCTCTTCGGAGTCAACTACGTAGCATCCATTCATGAAAAATCCATATCTTTCAGGTGGAATGCTAACTCTACCAGATCTGCGAACGTTTTGTGTGTATTAATCAACCTCTTGATTATCATCAACAACCTCTTGTTGAATGGTAATGTCAACCAAACGTGTATCGGCTTGTGGATTTTGATCCTCATCAAATTCCACTGTTCTATATGTCATTCATTCCATAAGGAACTTAGTTTCCAAGAACTCTATCTTTTGAGCAATAAATACCTTTTGCTCTGTTGGATCAAAGAAGTAGTATCCTATACAGTCTTTGGGATATCCAACAAATATACACATAGTGGAACTACTTTCCAACTTGTTTTGGGTGTTTAGCTTAACATAAGCTTCACAACCCCATACTTTTAAATATGATAGCGATGGAACTCTTCCATGCCATATTTCAAAATGTGTCGAATCCACTTTCTTGGTCGGGGTCAATTCAAATACGAGCTGCGGAGAGCAATGCGAAACCCCAGAATGATAGAGGTAGTGAGCTTATAGCCATCATAGATCGTACCATATCCAATAGGGTTCGGTTTCTCCTTTCAGACACACCATTATGTTGTGGTGTTCCGGGCGGAGTAAGTTGTGAGACTATCCCACAACTTCTTAGATGATCCTGAAAAGCCTCACTGAGGTATTCACCTCCTCTATCGGAACGAAGAACTTTGATAGATTTGTTGAGTTGATTTTCTACTTGATTCTTGAAGATTTTGAACATTTCAAAAGCTTCATATTTATGTGTCATCGAGTACACATAACCATAGCGACTGTAATCGTTGGTAAAAGTAATGAAGTATCTTTCACCATTTCTTGTCATTGTCATAAAAGGACCACATACATCCGAATGTATGATTCCCAATAAGTCTTTTGCCCTCTCGTTAGTACCACTAAAGGGCGACTTGGTCATCTTACCTTGTAAACAAGATTCACAGTTATCAAATGAACCATTTTCATTTGTTTTCAAAAGACCATTCTTTTGAAGTGTTTGAATCCGATTCTTGTTTATGTGACCAAGACAACAATGCCAAAGATATGAACCCATTATAAGTTTCTTGGTGCTTGTTTGGTACAATGAGTTATTAAAGGATGAATCATCATGAACCAATTCATAGATACCATTAAAAGACATAGCCTTAAAATAAAATACATCATCCATACAAACATAAATACCATTGTTTACAAACTTTAATTCATAACCATATTGTTTTAAAAGAGAAACAGAAATTATGTTCCTAGTCAAACTAGGAACATACAAAATGTTTTTAAGAACAACTTCCAAACCATTTGAAAGTTTCAAAATATAGTCTCCTTGGGCTTCGACATCAACTTTTGCTACGTTGCCCATATAGAGACTCGTGTCTCCCTTCCTGAAGTGCTTATTTCTTTCGAACCCCTGCAACAAATTGCAAATATGAGTTCCACATCCGGTATCCAATACCCATGTGTTTGAAGAAATAACATTTAAACCAGTATGAATCATGAAAGTTGTACCTGAGGTTTGCCCAGCATCCCTCTTGTTTCTCAACTGTTTGAGATAGGTTGGACAATACCTTTTCCAATGTCATATCTCACCACACTCAAAGCATGGATCGTTCTCCGTTACCTTAGGCTTCTTAAGCTTAGGCTTTGGAGGTTCCGCTTTAGCCTTTCCCTTCCCCTTGCCTTTGATATACCCCTTTCCTTTGGCAACATTTTCCTTAGGATCGGGGAATGGCCTTTTCTTATAGCCTCCCTCATTGATGGAGAGAACAGGTAGAACCTTTATACCCATCCCTGCCTTGGCTGTTTTGAGCATTGCATGAAGCTCACCAATGCTCATGTCCCATCCGTTCATATTGTAATTCATTATAAACATCTCAAACTTTTTAGTTAGGCCATTAAGGATCAAATCCGTGGCCAACTCCTTTGAGACGGGGCAGTTAAGACTCTCGAGGCGATCAATGTGGCTTTTCATCTTAAGTACATAAGATGATACCAATTGGGTTTCTTCCATATGACACGCATGAAGCGCTCGAACCGTTTCGAAGCGCTCTACCCTAGCTTGTTGAAGGAACATTTCCTTCAACTGGGTAATCATGTCATATGCCCCACAATGCTACAAATCCTTTTGGAGTTCGGGAATCATAGTTCCTAACATGTGGCAGGAAACCTACATGGATACCTCAGTGTACTGAAGCCAATCATTATAGGCCTCAATATCCTCGGGGTCGGGTTGGTCAGGAATGGGATCGTCAAGGACATAGGCCCTTTTCTCTTGCTTGATAACAATTCTCAAGTTTCGAAACCAGTTCATAAAGTTATTATGGTTAAGACGATCCCTTCAAGTATAGTTCTCAGTGATAGGGTATGGACGGTCGGGGTGGTAGCATTATTGTTTGCGGCCATTTCTACAATAATTAACAAAGTTCATATTAGTATTTCTAAAAAATTAAATTTTAATTATTAATACCCTTTAATGTCTCATAGATGATTAATAATTAAAATCTAGAATCCAACGTTATATTTAAATGATGGTTAGGTGATCTTTATCCCATTATTTAAACTAACAATGTAGTCAACACTTGACAATTGCAACCTTTTACAATTTCTAGCCTTATAGGATCAGTTAAACATCTTATGTTTAGTTGGCATGTTTAAACCTAACAACACCATTGTACGCCATACTTCGATGACCCTATGCACATGGTTTCCAATTCAAGTCGTCCTATTTACACACACGTGTGAGTTTACACACACAAGTGGTTAGGTGACCTTTATCCCACAAATATGTTAAGACTACCTCAAACACAAGTTCCTTAAAAGTGGTTAGGTGACCTTTATCCCATAAATAGTTCTCAAATGATTCGAGTGTCGTGTAAAAGGATGGTGTTAAACTTGGTTCCAAAGGGATTTTTGTTTTCATTAATTCTATTTTTTGAAAACTCTGTGTACCTTGTATTCGCATGCTTTCAAATACATGGTACCCTACGGTTCTTTTTAATAAAACCTCTTTTATTTTGAAATCATTAATCTTTTTAATAATTTTTATTAACATATTAATGATTAAGAACCATGAAAATTCAGCTTGTTATGATTATATATTTAGATTGTTAAGCATATACACATATCAAACAATCAACATAAAATGGATAATCAAACAAGCATATTTAAAACAACCACATGTGCATAACCATAGCCACTTAGGTGACCACACTTGTTTGTCATCACAAGTGTGGTCATTTGGTCTTTTCTAAGGGTTAACCACCACACAAAAGATAGGATCTCCAAAGACCCCCACTTGAAGTTGCATCCAAATGCTTCAAGTCCTTCTCTTTGTGCCTTCCTTTTGTGCTTCCAACTTGTGCATCTTCTTTTACAATATTTATATCATGATAAAAAAATTTCTAATAAAAAACACCTAATCTATTTATTACATCACCATTGAATGAATAAATAAATTACAACCAAATACAAGCACGAAAGAATAAGTAATACAACCCATAATGAATGAAATCAACCAAAACCAAACATTCATCCAAAACCAAATCAACACAAGGTCAAGGCTGGGTTATGCACCAATATAAAACAACATATTCAACATACAAGAACAAAAATAAATCCCTAATTAACCCAAAATTTTCAGTCAACATAAACCCAAAATTTAGGTTTTTTGTCCAAACACAATAATCAACCATTTGACACTTTCTTTCAAGTTTTAATCACAAGCATGTAAGATATGACATTGAAAGATTGGGGATTCATTATATCATCACAAAACAGCCCTTATTAGGTTGTTAAAATCCTATAAAACCAATTTTACAAGGACAAATGAAGCTAGTTTCACATATCTGGCTCTTGATGCCAATGTTGAGTTTGTTAGACTCCTTATCAAAGTTGTTTAACCTTTTAAACGTGAAAACGCAGCGGAAACAAGGCTAAATATTATGTTTTATAATCTGAAAATTTAAGCATATTATATGTCAAGAACAAACCCAAGAACAAAATGATCATTTATATGTGAAAGAACTAGCATTTAAACAAACTATAACAACCAAAAGAAAACCGTGGAACTACCTTCCAATAGCTGTCAAAAAACGTGAGATTGAAGGAGAGGATGAGGTTCTTGAAGGACCAAAACACCAAAGTAGATGTCCTCAAGCTTGCATACCCACAAGCATCAAGCAACCACCTTTCTTGCTAGGATTTGAACACCAAAATGACCAAGATATGGCTGCTGAAAACCCTTTTTTCAGCCTTGTTTTCCTTCAAAGAGATGAGAGAAAATGGTCCTTTGCATGTATGAGAGAGAATGGAAGAATGGAGTGTGTGTAGTTATCTTGTGTATCTTTCAAAGACAACAACAAACAAATTAAAACCCACAAAGGGGGCGGCTGAATTTGGTCCAAAATGGGGTTCCCCCCATTTTTGTAATCTTCCATTAATTGTAACTAGTTATTTAATAGTTATGTAATTAACCTTTATTATATAACTCATACACACACTTTTATTATTTGATGGTATTTAACCAACTTAAATAACATTACAAATAATACCCATGAACAAAATATCCTTATAAGTTGTACCATCTCACTTACAATTTATTTAGAAAACCTATTTTATAAATTGGTGTAAATATTTAACTACATGATCATATAATCAATCAAATATTTATTGGTGTCTGCTAAGCTTGTTATTGGGTATGACCCGACTTGGATCATAACGTACTAACCACATTAATGTTCTATGTGTCTTGGGCATAAGAATAATCCAACAACATGCATGCATGCATACATGCATGCATGCATACATGCATGCATGCATACATGCATGCATGCATACATGCATGCATGCATACATGCATGCATGCATACATGCATGCATGCATACATGCATGCATGCATACATGCATGCATGCATACATGCATGCATGCATACATGCATGCATACATACATGCATGCATCCATACATCCATGAATCCATACATATATGCATCCATACGTACGTACATAAATACATACGTACATACATACGTACGTACATACATACGTACATGCATACGTACATGCATACATACATACATGCATACAAACATGCATGCATACATACATGCATACATACATGCATATATACTTACATACATACATACATACATACATACGTGCATAGATGCATACACACATACATACATACATGCATACACACATACACACATACACACATACACACATACACGCATACACGCATACACGCATACATGCATACATGCATACACATATACACGCATACGTGCATACATACATGCATACATGCATCCATGCATACATGAATACACACATGCATACATGCATCCATGCATACATGCATACATGCATGCATGCATGCATCCATGCATGCATGCATCCATGCATGCATGCATCCATGCATACATGAAGGAGCCAAACGATACGGTGCCTTAGCTACAGGCTGAGCACCGGGTATCAAGTCAATCTGAAATTTGATTTCACGATCCGGTGGAACACCTGATAAGTCCTCTGGGAACACATCGGGAAAGTCACACACCACCGGTACATCGGACAATTGTGGTGTTGACGTGTCCACATATTTTACGTAGGCCATATAAGCACCACATGTACGTCTCAGGCATTTTCCCACCACCGCCATCAAAATCACTTTCGGAATTTTCGTAACTCGATCAGCGTATATCGTCACCAAACTCCCGTCAGGCGCTATCAACCTAATCATTTTCTTACGACATACAATGTTTGCCTCATAGTCTGCTAACCAATCCATTCTGAGGACTACATCAAACCCACCTAAGGCCATTACAAACAGTCTAGCAGGAAACTAACGACCTTCTAGTTCTATATCACAACCCTCAATCAAGTCAGAAATCCTTGTATACTTACCTATGGAAGTTTCTACATCAAAGGGCTCATCAGTACATCTAATACTTATAGGAAAATTAGCACAGAAAGCAGCAGAAATAAAACTCCTACTAGCACCAGAATCAAATAACACAGAAGCAATACTAGAAACGTACCTGACACAACATCGGGGTCGGTCCTAGCCTCATCCCTGGTCATTATGAATGCCCTGGCGCTTGCCCTTTGCTCCTCAGTTCTGGTCTTCTTCCCTGCTCTGGAACATATGGCCCTCGGCTTCTTGCACTCCCTGCTCAGGTGGCCTACTTCACCATAGTTGAAGCACCTCGCTACTCTACAATCTCTAGAGATGTGGTCGGGCTTCCCAAATTTGAAACAAACATTAAGCCCCAGTCTGCATTCACCAGTGTGCTCCTTCCTATACTTACCGCACTTCTTCGTCCCTGAGCCTGTTGCAACCACCCGTCGATCATCCACCCTAGATTTCTTGTTATTTAGGGTAAAGCCGCCACTCCCAAACCATTTCTGTTCCAGTTCCGGTCATCACCGCCAGCCTTCTTCCCCTTAACCACCATTACCTCCTTCTCATCATACAACCTTCATGCCAAGTCAACCACCGACCTAAACGTACTCGGTCGGGCGGCGATCATATGCCTACGAATATCCGTCGGCAAGCCCTGAATGTAACTTTTGATCTTCCGTGACAGGGGCGTCACCTGATCCGGCACTAGCCGTGCCATCTCGTTGAACTTGGTGGTGTATTGTTGATGTGTCATGGTTCCCGTCTCCAGCTACAGGAACTCCTTTTCCATCTTGTCCAACTCCCGATGAGGACAGAACTCCTCGATCACCAACTTCTTCAGTTCACTCCACCTCATCCTGCCAATCGCCCTACTACCCTCGGCTTGGACAATGTTGTCCCACCAACATAGAGCCGAGTCCACAAACGAATGAGTGGAAAACTTCACCTTCTGGTCTTCCCGGCACTCGTAGATTTCAAGGACGGCCATCTCCCTTACCCATTAGTGAGCAGCAGCAGCAGTGCCGTTACCATCAAAGGTAGGGGCTTGCATCTCTAGAATACCCATAATTATAGCCTCGTGTTACCTCCAGCACAGGCTCTTCTTCCTCCTACTCATCAGTAGGGATAACCGTCTCGGCCTCCGGTTGTTCTCTCCTTCCCGAGGAGCTATTCCTCTCCTTCCTTTCTCCTTCCCGAGGAGCTATTCCTCTCCTTCCTTTCTCCTTCCCTAACAGCTTTAATCACTTCGGTCACCACAGACGGCAAGATCGTCTGCATGACCTAATGAACATCCTCCACCACGGCCTTTTTCACTGAGGCTCTCAAATTAGCACTCTTATCACCAACCTCTGGATGAGGGGTCTCAGGCTCCTCATGGTTTCAACCCTGGGCCTTCCTCTTATGACTCGTGGTCTAATACCACGTCCACCACATACTCCGCCTAGTGAAGCCTTAGAAGATCTACCTCCAGCCATCCTTTAACACACTATAAGATTCAAACACTAACACGGTCATTCAAGGTAATAGCTCAGTTTATATAAAGTATAGTAAGTCCCTAATTACGGTGGCCAGCTGTGATTAGCCACTTACTTTACTCTTCATACCCCAAGCATTTCCTATCCTGACTACATCAGTATCTAAACCTACTAAGGGTAAACAGATCAAATAATATGCGCACATAATACCGGTTAACATTAAAGAAAATACCTGATGGCACGTAGCTACTTAGACTGCATCCCTTCCCTTTGTCCCATTTTCAGTTTAACTTCAGGTTTCATTGGAAAATTTTTACCCGTTTCACTTAAACTTTGGCTCTGATAAACTTGTAAGGCCTTGTTCCCGGGCACCTCACAATAGGTCATTCATTGCACAGAAAACATACATTTATTCAAAATATCGCAGCGGAAATTAATTAAAACCATTTTATATATTAATGACAGCTTTTGCAAAGTAATACAATACACTTAACTGTTACAAAAGATTATAATTGCATTACATCACAAAAACGTCATTGTTACAAAAGATCATAATTGCATTACATTCTCTTTCATATACATACTTTCGTTTTGTACTTTACATTATCTCTTACTTTCGTTCTCATACTTTCGTAACGTACTTTACATCATTCTTTTACTGTTCTTACTTTCTTACTTTCTTTTGTACGTTACGTCATTCTTTTACTTTCATACGGATCGATGAACAATACCCCGAACATTGTGCACGAAGCTGATACTGGGCCTGTGGTAATTAAACCACAAACATTGTGCACGAAGCTGGCCCAGTCACCTAGGGCAAGTCATCTTTCCCATTCATTGAAACCAATTGGTAATACCCCGAACATTATGCACGAAGCTGATGCTGGGCCTGTGGTAATTAACTCACGAACATTATGCATGAAGCTGACCCAGTCACCTAGGGCATACCAAAGGGTCTTGTCAATCTTAATGATTGACCCTGTGTGCATCCTTTGGGGTAGCTAACCCGCATCACAGTTGAGCTAACGACAACATGATCGTGCACCTCCTTTCTACGTGCTTGCAAGCCATTCTTTCGTTCATTACATTTTACTTCTCATCTTTGTTATCTTTCACTTCGTTACGTTATTCTTTACGTTCTTTCATTCATTTGTCATATTACGTAAAGTAATAACATAATATTTAACGTATTTTAAAATATAATATAAATACGTTTGAATACCATTAAAAGATAACACATTATATATACCATACATCATTCATACATACAATAACCCTAAACCATCCCATAATCATGCTTAAAATGGGTAATCATAGCCCATGGGTCAACTCAGGTCAAACCCTAAAATTTCTGGTTTTCCTAAAATTTCAGGAATAATTCCAAGTGTTTGGGTGCATGGGAACTGTTTGGGCGTTTCTGCCCTGTTCAAGTTTTTTGCCACTATGTAGGCATCTGGTCTTACACTTAGCCATTAACACTTAGGCGCATGG